>JAYRBT010000156.1:16946885-17009531 GCA_036023395.1 Myiotriccus ornatus
TGGGGCAGCCACAGCTTCTCTGGGCAACCTGTGCCAGGGCCTGCCCACCCTCACAGGGATGTGTTTCCTAACATGTCACCTCAGTCCACCCTCCTTCAGCTTAAGGCCATTCCCTTTGCCCTGTCAGCCTGTCCAAATATCACCAAGTCAGTGCAAGAGAATTTGCCACTTCCAATGAATTATTGTTGATGACACAGATGACTTTTAGCACAGTCATTGAGACCTGGGCAGTTACAGAATGGAGAAAAGGTTTGAGGGTGTTACCTGCACGGCTGAATTCAGGTTCTGCATGTGGGCAGTGACCAGCATATGTTGGTCACCAGGAGGCTCTCAGGGCCAAAGAGGGATATTTCACTCAGCTGGCAAACCAAGGAAGAGCCATTTAATCCTCCTTCTAGAACCTACTTGTTTTGTAGTACCACAAAAAGCTTCGAGAGATATTAATCCCAGCTTGTATTGGCAACATACCATGAGAATAATTTAATTTCCTGCTGTATGCCAGTTAAAAATCATCAACATTTCAATTTCTAAGAAATTCAAATTCATGGTTCTGAAGTGAGACTGAGATGAACACTTCCTGATGCTTTAAAATAGCTTAGATTTGAGCCCAGACTGAGGAGCTGGCCTTACCTCTACCCAGGGACAACTTACCACCCCAAAACCTGCCACATGCAGGGACTGGCCAGCTGTGTATCTTGAACTAAGCCCATTGATTCACAAAATTCCTCCTTAGCAAAACCACCAAGCAATAACTGGGCAGGCTGTGCAAGCAGAGGAGGTGCAACATTTTTTTGACAGTCCTCAGGGTCAAAAATCACAATGGGAAAGAGAATTTCTGCTGGTGTTGGGAATCAAACCGAGTAGCCATTACTGCCATGGTGCTGAGGTGCTGCAGCACCTGGTGCAGAAAACTAGAGGAATTTGTGTGCTCTGTAGATGAAGAAAAGTTTGAAACTACTACATGGGGGAAATCCAAAGTTACTTAAGAAACAATGTAATAGGGAGCTGAAAAATCTTTACATGGCTCTGTGCCTTAATTTTTAAGCTCTCTACTCTGCAAAAAATCAAGAAAATTCCATGTCAAACATCCCTACACTTACAGTCAAGGTTTCACCTATTTTTAGCTGCACATACCATTTCTGTTTACTGTACAGCTCTTGTTTTGCTATGCAAAATACTTCTCATTTTCACACTTGTCCTTCATTAAATGTGCTAATCCATACATATCATTCTATCGTTTAAATCTGCACCCTGAGTCTGGTGTCCAATGCCCTGATTTCCCCAAACCCAAATACTGGCAACTAAGTTCCAATTTGGCCATACACTACTCACAGAGAGATACATTTAAAAGTTTGTTGTTTTTTGTTTTTTAAAAGACTGATGTCTTTTGCAGTAACAGCTGCCTGATATGAACTAGTTCCAGTGACTAATTGTCGAGTGACTTCCCAGAAATATCACGGATGTGTCCGTAAGGAGCATGCTTTCAGAAGATATGCGCAGACTGCTGTTGCCTGCCAGATGTACCTGCACCTGAGGGCACCAGAATGGCCAAAATAAACCTGCACTTGCACCCCCAGTAACACCCATTGTTGTATTGTTTTGAGAACATTACAAACTGCACCTCAGGTGCAGCCACGTGGCACTCTGATAAGAAACAGCCCATCGTAGCTTAGGAAAAAAAAACAACCAACAAAATTATGGCAGAAAAATTCTTCCATCTCTGAGCCAAGAATCATTCAAAGCTGCGCAGGGGTTTTATTCTTTGCCTGCCTCGCTCTGTCTTCCCCAGATACCTGTGGCTTCACGCTCTGTATCTGCAGTGCCTAATTAAGTACCGAGCCCAAATCCCCATAACTGGGGAGGCACAACGAAGGGCCAAGGAGGAGCAACTTAAATTCTCCCATCTCAAACCTCCCGGCAGAAATTCATGTATATACGAGCCAACGGAGCAAAGCTGACCTGAACGACACCTGCTACAAATGCATGAGTGTATCTGTCCCTGCAAGAAAGGAGGGGGCAAAGTTTGCACTGCAGCAGTGCCACTGGCTCGTTAGCAAGCAGAATTAATGAAGGTGTCCTCGCCACTCCGCTGCAGGGAAATCAGCAAGCAGAGAGGCGCTCTCAGCTCATCCCCCACGTCTAGTTTGTTTTATTTCTCTGCAGAGTGCTGCACGTGGCACAAGATTTCCTACTGATGCACTGGAGAAGGCGGCCTCTACCCCACCCCAAGGGCTTCTTCCCCTCCTCCCTCCCTGGAATGCTGTCATTCTGGGCATATCCAGTGTAGTACCAGGAGGAACAAATGCCCAGTCCAGGCACCAGTCTGCTGTGATTCAGGAAGAGCTGAACATCATTACAGGAGGTTAAAAAAATGATCCACATTTGTAAAGCTCAGCATTTACTAACGACTTGCTTTCTTCAGGGAGAAGATTAATTGATGTTTGCCCTTAGAAGACACACGAAGAAAATTTGTCCCCGAGAGAACGCACGCAGGAATTTAGCTTCAAAAACCCAGCTGCACGGGAAAAGATGGAAAGTGACTGCCCCTTGCCTTCCCAAGAAACGTCACTGCTCTCGGTAGCAACAGCGGTGTGACAGCTTAAGTGAGGAAGAAGGACCCTGCAGCATTTTCGCTACCCTTCTGATCAGGGGCTCGTGCTGCTCGCTGAACTGTGCATTATACCTCAGTTACCTGCCCAGTTCAGTCCTCTGTCCCCAGGTCTCTCAGGAGCAGACTCTGATGGAGCAAGTCACTGCTCCCAGCTGCTCCGTATCCAAAGCCATTAATGCAACAGCCCTCTCTGGACCAGTCACTTCAGTTAATTGTTACCATGGCTCTCTCTAATTCATGGGGGGTTGTTTGTAATGTGTCGTTGCATCCCTCGAATTGTTCAGGTGATGAGTGGTTTCTATCCCAGTGAATAGCAAATGCTGCTATTCTTATGTCAGCCTTAGGTTTGGGCTTTGTCTTAGTGACAAGCCCTATTTGATGACAATAAAGGGGAATGGAAGAAAATGGCCAAGGAGGGAATCTTTGTTTTCTGTCCCTCGTTCCAGTCTCCCTGGAATGTGAGGAGTAGCATTGAACAAAGAGAAAGCACTTAAAGCACTGAAACAGACTGATTAAGCAGCAATGTCTTTGTGATAAACTGCTTTTCTGCTCATCTGGAAAGCCCAGGGTTTTTTGTAATATGATAAAGATCAGATGTCCAAAAGTATCACCGATTGGATGGGCCTGTGCTCAGTTTGACTGAGTGAATTTAGGAGCCACTTGAATCAGCAGATAATCAGCAACAGTTGTGGAACCTGTTCAAGCACAACTCAATACTCTGCTCTTTGTGCTTTAGGATAGGAGCTCACCCACACATTTCCCCAGAGACTTGTCCAGGAATTTGGGAATGGAAACAGCAGGACAGCTGGTGCTGCTTCTGTTTTTTTCTCTGGTTTATCCTCCATTTTCTAGAGTAAAAAAAAAAGAGCCACCTAAAGCAGAGGAGCGAGCCTCTACTCTGCCTGTACTTCCGAATGACCAGATGAGGACAAACCTGACTTTCCCAACTCCTGTTTCTGTTCACAGATGATGTAACAGCTCATCACCTCACTGTGTCCAAACCTACTGTGTTAGGGGTCAGAACTGGAAAACAAGTGTCAAGTGGTTTACCCGAAGTTCTGTGCACACAAGATTTCACTTCCTTACATGCTGCTTCTGAGCTGAAGAGCCTTAAAATGTAGAGCCATGCTGCTTTAGCTTTCAATCTGCTGACAAATTTAATCACCAAGGTACGGACTGGCTTTTGAGAACACAGAATGAGATTACAGTAGAGAAACCAGTTTTGAACATTCAGATGAAAGTTAAGTTTCAAACTGGCTCTACAGCCAACTGGCAGCCCTGAGCTGCCTCAGCTCAGATCCATCCTGCACTGAGATTCCTCAGAAACCTCAGAATATGGGTTTAACAGAGTCAGCTACCAGGAGGACTGGCTGATGTTACAGATGGACACGATCTAATTTCAGGTGGGAAGACTGCGGAGAAAGAAATTGCAGGACTGGGCTCCTGACACACACACTTTAACCCGAGAAAATAGTAATAGGATAAAAAAAATGTAATATAACACCCACCTCTCAAGTTAAAACTAAGCATCAGGAAGCAGTGGGAAGGTTTCCCTTTATATTCTCTCTCTACCACAGTGTAAATCAGCTACTAATGACAAGGTGGTCAGTGAAGTTACTCTACAGGAGGAGACTGGGGCATATCACAGCTCATAAGCCTTTTCCAGCTAAGAAGCATTACAAACAGAGCAAAACCTCCTCCGCAGGCATGATTCAGGCTAGTGAGCAGAAATCCCAACTACCTGCTGTCAAAAACTGGGGGCAGCAGTCTCCCGCATCCCAGAAGGTACACACGCGCCGTAAGTCGAACAAATGAGGCACTCGGAGAAAAATAAAAGCAAGAAAGAAACAGAAGGAGATAACTCACAGCAATGAGCTGGTAGGAGTTGTTCATCATGGCTATGAGCATGTTCAGCAGCACAACGAGGGAGATGACGTTGTAGGTCCCAAACATAGTGGCCCCAACAAATTCCGTGAACTCGTGCCTGGCTTTGACGTTGGTGACGTAGAGATTCAGCAGACCGAACACAGACCAGAAGAGTGACTGGAGGGTCTCGAAAAGTCTGCAAAGAGAAAGATCTTTACTTGGCTACCTGGTGCTGGGGGATGGAAAACAACTCCTTGTTCAGGCAGTTTTCAGGGAGGGAACGCAGATATTGGGAGACACCACAAGGCAGCCACTCGGTACAACCATTTATCCCCCCTGGGGACAGTCTGTGCTCCAGTCACAGCGACCCACTGGCCAATGCATGTGGGACTTGTGTCACATCAACAATATTTGTGACTTGTTCAAAGCCCTGTCTGTGTCCTTGGGAGATGCAACCAGCCCCTAACTGCCCTAAGGAACCCAAGGCTCCCTTTCCCACTCTAAACACATGCAAAGAACAGCCACAACACATTCCCTCTAATTAAAACTGCCATGCTGTGATACTGCTGTTATGTATAAACTCTCCTGTCTGATCACTGCCTGCATCATTAACATGTCTGCAGGATGAATGTTCGGGGAACCCATCCCCACGTACAGCATGACCACAGCGCTTAAACAGCGCCCAACAACGGGGCACCACGAGGTAAGACACGTGACAAATCACATCCACTTGCACCTTTTGCTCTCACACAGGCTGAGAGCTTGCAATTGCTTCAGCTGGTATGACTCAGTCTGTTTGCAGTGCACCTGCCTGAAAACACCGGCGCCTCTGGCTGGGTGGTGCAGCAGCTCCCACCACGGCAGGGCAGAGCCCTGGGCAGCACCCTGCAACCACTGAGCAGGAACATCACACTAATGCAGCCCAGGAGCTTTTCCTTCTTTTGAAGTCTAACTGCTGTAAATGAACTGTGCTGATGAGATCATAGCAGGTCTCTCTTGGCTTCAGCCACAGACAAGTGACCTTTTGCAAGCACGTCAGATGCGTAATCAGCAACCTAAATAATGGGTCTATTTGAGCAGCTTTGTTTTGGCTTTCCAAAATATGACATTTATATCATCCAAAAGTACATTTACATGCCCGTTCAAGAGGTTCCATTTTGGCCTGAGGTCAGCAGATATTTTCAAATGCAGCTACCAGACAAATTAATACAAATTCAGATACTTCACTTGACACACCAGGAATCTGTTCTTCCAGCATTTCCAGGCACCTGTTCACACGTACCCCCATGCCTTATATGAGGATTTAGTTTCTTTACACATTGTGGATGTGTATCTTATGTTTTTCACTGGCCAAAATCATAGAGACTCTTTAAAGAAAAAATTCTTTCTTCTGAAAGTCATCAGGCTGTTTGTTACATTTATTACTTAAAATAACTGAGGTGGTAAAATGAGGATTAACCAAAGAATGCTAAACTTTTCTCTACTAGAAATAGTGGAGTGCTATTTATCTTTTAAAATATTCATAATATTTTTACTATTAGCAGTAGAAGTCCTGCCTGGGCTGTAGGCTCATGGGAGACAGAGGTTCCTGTCATTAAAGTGAAATCAGTCCTAGAAGTGATCAATGCATTGCTGTGGATGCATAATATTAACTAATATATATAATATATATATATATATGTATAATGTATAATTCAGGCCCAGACTGGGGCCAACATATTTACATGTGGACAAAAGACATATGCTGGTTCCTGCAGCTCTGCACAGCAGTAAGGCTTAGTTACCCTTTCCTTAGTGTTTAATGACAGCACAGATCCACAATCTCTTTTTACAGTACGTGTTTCAGGTGGGACTCACACTACACGGCCCCAGTGAGGACACAGCAGGCAGCAAGGTGTGATTTCCTCCACCCCTTCCTCACTCTCTCCTTCCATCTTCAGTTGCCAGCATCACAGCTATAAACCTATTTTCCAATCGTCTGCCTAAGCAGCAGGCACTCTGCTTCCTGAGGGATGGCAGGGCCAAAGCAGAAAACCTTAAATTATTCATGACTTCCTCTTGTTGCTCTCACAAAGGAATATTACTTTTCCATGATCTGTGTTTGAAATGCAGAAAATTTCCTCACAAGGAAATATGCAGCCCTCCCTTTGAGAGTAATAGGAAATAACGAGCCCGTAAATAGGTGTCACACTTAACACGAGCTGTGCACCCACAAGGGGCATCCTCTTTCCTTCCCCGGCAAAATTAGAGCTTATTGTGTGACTGCCTAGGAGTGCTGGTGGGAATCAAAGGGCACTCACTGAAAGCTTTTTACATTTATTCCTTCATTAGGAATGAACTATGAGCAAACTTGGGGTACCAGCAGCTGTGGCTGAACTGGCTCCAGCCACGTTTGCTTTCCCCCAGCTCGACAACGTTTGCATCTGCAAGCTGCTCCTTCCCAGCCACTCAACCCATGCTGGGCATTTGCTTCACAGCCAACTGTTAGCTTGCACTGGGGGTGTTAATAACGACTATTTAAACTTTCAAGAGCACGTTGAATAAATTTCTTAAGCAAGTCTCAAACAAAAAGTACCTACAGAGTGTTCTGTCCCCTGCCAGGAGACCTCACTCCTAATGGATCCCCTCCTGCTGTGATTTTGTTTTACACAAACCTTTGCCACAGAGGCTGAACCCCCTCAATTTCCTTTCTGCTCTACATTCTCCTTGGCAGGGGGGGTTAAATGAATGTTAGGAGAAATTGTGGCCTGTATTTAAGCTGATCTGCACACTTGCTGTTAATTCTGTATCATTTCTAGCTCCCAAGGCATTACCCACTGACTTGAGGATGGTTGGTTTTTCAAGTCAAATCCTGCTGTTGTTTTCCACTAATCTGATATAATAAAATCTGTAAAACAACTGGTTTGCAGTGGTGACAGGTCCAAAGCAGAATGCTCAACTGAATGCATCTGTTCACTGTAGTTCCAGGGAAAGGATTTGGTCCTGAACCTCGTGGGTTTGATCCTTTCTGAAGCAGAAGTTGCCCCTTAACACACACTGTGCTTGCCAAACCTTCTTCCCTCTGCTGCGTCCGTATGGACGTAGATCAAGGAAAATTACTTGTTACTCAACTCCTTTGCCCGGGCAGCACAGCATATTTCTGGGGCACGCAAAGCAATCAAACAGAAGAAAAGACTGAAATCTTTAATTCCGTTTCTCATTAGCACCGTGCGGTTTCATCCACTTCCTCCAGACAGACAAGGGTTTCATGAGAAAGTTAATCAGGCCTTTGGTGGTCCTGCTCTGCAGTGGAAAATGGCACCCACCTGGTCTACCTGTCCTAAGGTCACGATGCTCCTGAAGGCAGGAAAATCCCACACTTCTTCAAGGAGGGAGCCCACAGGACAATGCTGGAGCCTTTCCTGTCCCAGCAGAGTCATGTGGCCTCAGCCATCATCTCTTTTTGATAACAGTGCAAATATGTCCCAAATCCTTTCTTAACCCCAAGCCTTCAGCTGACGGAGGGTGGAGAATTATTGGGCATCATGACAAGTTTCATTTAATTTAGCATAAAGTGGTGGACAACAGTTTTGTTTTGCTTGTTTGTAGGGCATGGGCCTTTTTCTAGACTGTGCTTTATTTATTTCCCCTCCCATTGTGAGTTAAGTACTGTGCAAGCAGCAAGAACAATTGGGTGGGGGCTGATTATTATAATTATTTCTACTATTAGTAATTAAAACAAATACATCAGAAAGACAATTCATGTTATTTTTCAGCATGTGCTCTCTCTTTCAGCTCTGCCAGCTGTCCTCACAGCAATTTCCATGCCAACATCTCAGTGAAGTACCAGCATTCCCAGCAAAATGGGCTTTGCTGGGATTTTAGTCTCACCACAAATGATTAAAATAAAGGCACTCCCAGTGCAGTGACAGACAACAGGCAAAAGCAGGTAATGCAGGGGACAGTGGAAGTCAGGCTTTTAAAACCAGAAAGGAAAGGGTCTCTTACGTGGAGAAGGCATTGTTCTGTTTCTCACATCGGATCCCCTTGCAGTTGTTGGGCTCCTCCGAGGCACTGGTCTCGTAGTAAAAATAAAGCTGGTTCAGTCCATTTGCAAAAGCCAGAAGCACCAGGCAGTAGATAAAAAGGAATTTAAGGATGTCTAGCAGCATGCGTCCCAGAGAAATCTGCAAGGGTCCCAGGTGGGAATTCGCTGTAAAAAGGGATATGAGACGCAAGGAACTCAAAATGTTGGATATTGCAAAGAGGGCCTCTGCAATGAGGGTCGGGTGCCACATTTCCCATTCCTCCCTTGGGCGAGAACCATTATACTGGAAGAAAGAAGAAGAAGGAAAAGTGAATCATATTGTAACTACTCAGAGGTAACTCAAAAAGCCACACCCGCTAATAACTAACCCCTCTCGGGTCAATCCTAACCAATCTTGGGTCTGGTGACACAAGAAGCGCTTCTAAGCTTGTATGTCTCAGCTGCTGTCAGACTAACATTCGGGATTCAGGAGCGAAGCTGACCTGATCAGGGCAGAGGCTTCGGTTTAATGACGCCTTCTTATGAACGGCCTTCTAGATCATGAGCCCCTGACACACTGAGATGTGGGGCTTCAGGTATGTTGGCTGCTCCTAGCCTAAATTGAGAAATTTGAGATTCTTTACAATTTTCTGAATGCTGAGTTCCTGAATGTGAGTTTGTTAGGTCCATGAGTTCATTCATACCTAATCTCCTTCTCTTTCAGCATTTAAAGGGGCTCAGATTTCAGCAGGATCCAGATGGAAATTTGCAATTATTTTTTTTTTACTCCTCCTAATATGACTGCACATTCAAAACACTGCACATTCTAGGAGCAATGGGAGGCACAAAGAAGGGAGGGAAGAAGGAAAGCAATGAGCTATTGGATGCTTTCCTTCCCCAGTAACCTCAATAAAAAACCGCCAACAGCCCAGAACCAAGATGCTTTCTTCGTATTAATTTTCCTATTAGTTAATTTGTCATGGCAATTTAGGAGGGTGCTAAAGCAGAGGTCTTAATTACAGCTGAAACACTGAGTGCATCAACTATAACATTAGCTGGGTTTGTAATGCAGCTGTAAAAGCAGGAGCATTTTCTGAGCAAAGTGCCTCCAGACGCAAGTAGGTGACACAAAAGAGCTGGTCCTGTAAATGTAACTGCTCTGGTTTAACTACACTGGCACCAGATACTGCAGTCAAAGACACTTAATATCAAGGAATAATTGTCCTTTTAACATTTTTTCCTGCTCATTTAGCACGAGGCAGGCAAAAGTGTACTTAGAATAACACAGCTAATGGGGTACCCAGTGTGTTTAGGACTCCTAAAATAATTTTTGTACCTTCTGAAAGGAAATAGTGTCAATAGCACACTGACAGTCAAGATTTCAGGGACTTTCTATTTAAATCCGAAGGTTCAATATGTGCTCCCAATTTTTTCAAGGCTGTAGCTAAAAGCAAGCTGATATTTCAAACTAATCCTCTGTATGAGGGAGATGAGACATGATACAAAGGCATTTCAGCGTGACCTCGGATTGCTTCTGACATTTCCAAACTGTTCTTTATTACATGAACATGGTGGCCTGAGCCTGTTAGCCTGATTTAAGATGGGTCTCAAAATGTTCACAAACAGGCAGACCCAGTAACTTTTTGTGGATATCCAGCAGTGGGGGGGGATGGTCGGGATCAGGAAGCCTGGACAGCAGATTTGCAGCGTTATTCCCAATTCTCTCCTGCAGGCTGGCTGGACACAGCAGCCCAGGGGCTCTCTGCTAGAGTTTAGCCCAGACTGCACATCAAGGTACGTGAAAAGGTCTTCTGCACCTCACACCTATTTTTAAAGCACCTTGTTAGGGTCGCATTTTGGCCCTTTATAAACTGATGGTATGTCCTTCCTTGGAAAATAGTCTCTTCAGAGCAGCCTGGCCTCACAGGTAACAGATAAATCTGCTGTATCATCAGGGTTATCTAATGAATCTGGGTATCTGGGAAGGCTGGAGTTACCTAGGTTATGTCTATTCAGAAGATGAAACACAGCAGAGATGTACACAGAATAGTACAAATAAATTATGTCAGGCTGTTACATTTACCATCTCTCATTACATGATAATTCAATGCTGCAAATGAAAACTGATTAAGAAGGTATTTCTACCCTATAATTAGCCTGAAGATTTCATTGGTATCAGACAATATTAGAGCCAGGTGTTGGAACCAGACAAATCAAGAAGAAAAAAAAAAAGTCTTCACGTAAAAACAAGGATGGAAAACATTAATGTCAGTAATGCAATTCAGTTTTTCTGGTATCTGGCAGAAAGTTAAATGTCCATGTAATCCTTTGAAGAGCTCAGAAGTGTTAGAATGTGCTATATTGGCGTACATCCCAACCTTTTTCAGGTCAGGGCTGTTCTATAAATAACAAATCGCGTTGCAAAATGTTTTGAAAGCCATTATCAAAGTTACAAATCCTCATGTTTCAGAGCATTCTGCAACCCCTCAGTGACACAGGTCAGAAGGGAATGTCTGTGACCATCTGTTTCAGAACTGGTCCTATGGCAGAT
The DNA here is from genome assembly GCA_036023395.1 of Myiotriccus ornatus. Taxonomy (NCBI): domain Eukaryota; kingdom Metazoa; phylum Chordata; class Aves; order Passeriformes; family Tyrannidae; genus Myiotriccus; species Myiotriccus ornatus. Next base: position 16,957,920 of record JAYRBT010000156.1, read on the forward strand.
TTTATGCACCTCTCAGAATTGGTCCTCATCAGGTGCTGACCTGAGATCAGCCAGGTTTAATCCAAGAGGGGCTGATCTCTCCTCAAACAGACACGTTCCTGCAAACCTCCTTTTGTGTGCTGCCATATAGGTCTCTGTAGTTAACCTGCAAGTTTCTGTAGTTCTTACAGAGTACACAAACAAAGCTGCATATCCTTTGTACCTGTGGTTTGGCTGTGGGTTTAAATCTCATTATGTGACTGTATAAATCCTTGGATACACAGCTCCTCTAGTAATTTGTGCGTAAGAACAAGACTGTTAACATTTTAAGATTTGTTCCTGAATCTTACAATTTCCGGCTTTTTTTTTGTTTTGTTTTGTTTGCAGTTTAAAGATCGACCTTTCAAGTCCGTAATTTCCTCACTGGTTCTGAATAAAAGAAGTAAGTTGGGAGAATGAAAGACGTAATCTGTTCCTGCTTTGATGCTGTTACAGAGCTGCCTCTTCAGGGAGCAGCACCAGCTTAAAGGTTTTCCCTTTGAAAATATGACTCACCAGGACACAACCTTCAGGATTTTACAAAGGCCCCATAGCAGGGCTCTGTCTGCATTTTGGAGTCAATGGGCTTTATGAAATGTTCTCCTCTTTCCCTCTCTGCCTGCAGACATGCTGGGCAGGACTAAACAAGGCTGCTTTGGGGAAGTGCTTGTCCTGATTCCCAGGAGCTGGGCCACAAGAAGTAGTGCCCTTCTACCAGGGCAAAGCCAGCACAGTAGCACAGCAAAGCTAGAAAGGGCACGAGTAGCCAAGGAGCAGATTCCAGTTACTTGATTTACACCTGAGTAATTACACTGACTGCAGTGAAGCTACTGCTGATTCACACCGAGGGAAGAATCAGGCCAAGCACAAAGCTCAGCTGAAGCCAAAGGGAGCTACTGCATAAGGAATTTTACAGGATGCCATTTGTGCCTCGTGTTTGAAAAAGGGAGACAGAAGGAAAGTGCTTCAGGACATCCTCTGGCTCCAAACCACGTGCATATGCTAATTTGGAGCATCAGAAGTTTATAAATGCGGACGGTGCTTTTGAGGATGAGCTCTGATGTGCACTCCCAGCACAAATGGAACATGGCAGAGAAGAATCTACAGGATGTTAAAACCCCAGCTTGCTCCTTTGTCATTTCCCTGCCAATAATTCATGTATTGCAGAGTAAGTTGACTCCTTTTTATCAGATGGAAGCCTCCTATTAACCATCTTGCTTTTCTCAGTAGACCTTTCACAAACTTCTGTTTAGTAATCTACAGATCTCCTTAATCGAGTCAGGATGAGCAGGACATTCATTCTCCAACCAAATTAATACGCTTTCCAGGTGAACTTTCAAAACTGGACTGCTTGAAAAGCAGCTATTTCCTTTGATCTGTAATTTTGATTTGTACAGTTTTTACCCTGCATACCACAGTTCTCACAAGCACGTTACAAGCTCTCTCTTCCAAATTACCGTACCTTGACATAGGCAACAATTTTAAGGGAGATGGTTGCAAGGTAGAGGGAGTTCATTGCAAAATCCATCAGATTCCACCAGTCGTGTACGTACTCATTGAATCCACCATCCCACATTTCCTTGATTTCTCCCCAGATAAAACCTGCAGAAAGAAAAGCAGAGAATTCACTGTCATGACAAGGCATTATTTCCCATTAAAGCACCGTGTACATCTGAAGAACTGCCAGACAACTGGAAATCAACAGCCTGGAAAAAATGTCTCATCCCTTCTGCCTTCTACAAAGTATAGTGCTGCTGATTAGGAGACATTTCACAAGCCTATGGGGAATGTAGCCTAAAGAAAGACGAAAAAGGCATTGGTTTCCCATCCAGAGCTCCAGATACACACACGAGGAGACTGCTTGAAACATGTTTATTATAACCAGTATGAGTGGATTGGCTCAGCTGAAATTTGCTCTATCTGAAGGAGCTATTTTAGCAACTGTATCAGGTGCTGTTTCTAACAGACTGTCTGCTCTCACAGACACTCTAAGCAATTCATTCCTCTCTTAGGCAGTTTGTCCTGACTTGCTCTAGCAACAGCAGCACCAGCTTCTACCTGCCAGTGCAGTTCCTCCCTGACCTGGAAACATCACCCCAAAGAAGGAAGATGCGAATCCATTCTCTCTGCTCAGCCACTGCATTTACGCATCTCGCTGAACAAAAAGCCCCCAGGGATTATTTGGGGGAAAAGGTAAGACTCAGCATGCAAAAGGGCACTGCAGCCTGGCACTGCATCCCTCGGCAGTGACTCATCTCACGTCAGATATGGCTGGGGGTCCTGGGAGGTGAGCATTTGTTCCCAGGGATACAGCCAGAGCCCATCATCTCAACCCTGAAATGCCTTCTGGTAACCATTTTTGGCACTTGCTAGTGCTCGCTGCACCTCCTTGCAGCTGGAGGAGTGAGGGGAGGTTTCTGAAGTTCATAACCAGACTGCTAAACTCACCTGGCACACAGTTCTGATCTTAAGTAACTTGCATGGCCTTTATTGTGGATCTGTTTAAGTATTTTTGAAAGCCTAAGTCCTATCAAAAAGCAAGTGGCAACTGGGCTCCTTCAACCCCTACATGCCTCTGAGAATGCCTTTAGAGCCCCAGGTATTTTTGAATTACCCAGTTTCCAATATTACCCTTGAATGAAAACCTGAAAAAACAAACATCAAAAACCAAAACACCCAAAAACCAAACAAAAAACAAACCAAGCAAGCAAACAAACAAACCACACACACACAAAAAACCAACCAACAACCAACCAAACATGAAATCCCCCAAAAATACACCTCCAGGTGCATTACTAATACAGTTTCTCAAACTGCTGTCCCTACCTAACCACAAGATACTGCAGTGGTCACTGATATGCTACTTGCAACTCAACTTTAAGGAGCTGAAAGTTCAATCTAAGAGCAGGTAAAGTTGAAATGAGCTGCTGCACACAGCCAAATATCAATCTGAGCTGTTCAGATGGCAGCCAGCAGGTCAACAGTCACACAAGCATAATGTCAAGGCCGGTAAGGTAATCTTGTTACAGCTGCCTCCATGTCTTTGTATGAACACAAAACAGTAAAATAAAATAAATCAATGAAGAGGATCCTGTTGAAGAACTCATACACTGTATTTATAGTGAGTTATCATTGCTGGTTACTATAGTTACAGCAATGCTGGGTGAGTCTGTTCTCTCTCCTTTTATAGTGGAAAATATTTCATAAATACTAACTTTTAATCTGGTGAAACTGTTCTAATTTCTCCATTTAATAAACAGTCCTACAATATCTGTATTTATCTGAAACAAAGGAACTCAGGAAGAGGAGGCAGGTTTAAGAGGTGCTTTTTCTAATGGATTATCCTTCTTTCATTTGCAAATCAATTTTGTTGAAATGCCTGCCATTTCCCTCAATTTTACCACAAATTCAAAGTGAAGAGAACACCTAAGCTCAGGGAAGACACTTAACCTCCTCATCTTACTCTGAAGTTTCTACCAACACCTGCATTCAGATGCCACAAATCAGCCTGATCAGATAACGAGGCTGTTGGCAGAGCTGTGCAAGGAGCACAGTGGCCTGGCTCAGGATCCAAAGTGGTTTGTGAACATCCCACTTTCCTTCCTTGTTCTGCATCAGGTCTGGCACACGGAACAGGAGAGGCTGGAGGAGAGCTACAAAGGCGTGGAAACCATTGCCCAGTGACTGATCATCTCACTGAATGTCAGTGGAGAATTGAGGCTCTGGCAGCTGCCAGGAGCCATGGTAAGTCCTGGAGTGGGAACTCCAGCACTGAGCAGGTGTCCTGGTAACACCCCAGCTCACAGTGGTGCCACGTGCTCATGGCACAGCAAGGGGGACGGGCACTGGATCAGAGGAGAGATTGTGCTCCTGATGGAGCCCACAGGTTTCCACTTGCTGCTGTGTTAGAACTCAGTTTGGAAGGGTAAATACTCTGATCAAAAATAACACTTGTCTGCTCTTCTCCCATCTCACACTACCTCACCTGCACATCCTGCCCTCAGGACACAAACACTTCCCAGTTGTGGCTGCCCAAGCCAGACTGGAACAAGAGCCTCACGTTTAACCTTCCGATAATCAGGGCTCCCTCCTTCTCCTGCTTATATTAGAGCATTTGATGTTGATTTGGTCAGTGATTATCAGCACAGAGTGAGATTTACCTTCCCTTTTTTGCCTTCCTGTCGGTTATTTAGGGGGCTGGGAGCCCAGGAATAAACTGGGCTGGTACCTGCACACTGCCTGTGGGAGCCAGTCAGGGAGCAGAGACAGGCTCTGGGCACTGCCTGCTGCTCTGTACCAGCCAGCAGCCCTGAACCAGCAGGAGAGGTGACACTGTCACTAATTCCTAACCCGCTCCTCGCACAGAGCACGGGGGAGGCAGGGAGAGAGCTGCATCTGCCAGGGTTTATTCAGGGTCATGTCTAAAGGAAAGTCAGATGGCCACGGAACAGCAGAAGAGCCCTAGGCCAGCAGGATCTGTTGTTCCAGAAGGAGCCCAGCTGTTCTGCACAGTTTCTGGAGCTGGCTGCCAAACCTCTTCACATGCTGCTGATGCTGAGAGCAGGAATGAGTCCCCACACAGTTGCCATGGGTGCGAGTCAGGCAAGTGCGGCTCAGCTTTTCCACGTTTGGGATTTACCTAGAACCCAGGGCAGGATCAGCCACTCCACGATGGTGGGAGGTGGTCCCTGCATGTGAAGGTCAGTCCTGACGATGTGCTGCGATGCCAGCAGGAGCATGAAGAGGAAGGTCAGGTAAGAGCCGGTGTGGCAGATAAACTTTATAAATGGCTTTTTAATGAACAGTCCCAGCCTGCTCTTCGGTGCGATCAGATACGCCACGGACAGCATGGGAAACAGCAGTCCAATGGTGACACAGGTCAAGAGTTTGACTGCCCAGTGTTTCCGCCTCCATCCTGGAAAACCATCGTACCAAAGTGTTGCTAGTAGCTGCTGGCAGTTTGGCTGAGCAACAAACTGAGGAGGAAAAAAGAGAGAAAGACTATTACTGATTGGTGCTTCATGTGCACGCCCCCTCACACATGTGTTAGAGCCCACACAAACCCTCATAACACGTTCAGGGCCAGCTATGGGGTGGAAAAGCATATTTTGGAGACACAAGGAAGAAAGGAGGCAGATTTTGCTCCTATCTTTCTGTATAAGATTTCAGATTTCTTCTTGCAGAAGAAGCATTATTTTTCTATTTGAAGCATCTTTATGCAGATCAGCCACTCACCACACAAAAACCTCGTGCAAAAGTGGCACAATGAAAACTACTACAAGCTGCTTCTCTTCCCACGTGCTTGAGCACGTCTCTTTTCAGAACGTTTCAGGTCTCCACTGCCTCAAACAAAGCGCTGTCAGCATCTTTAAGAAGCGACTAAAATGATGAGACAGGAGGGGAAAGGTGCAAACCTCTGAGGGTATGTGTGTGTGTGGGCTGGGCATGAGACAGCCTGTCACCTGTCCGGTGTAGCCGGGTGACACCTGCTGGGAGGCAGCACAGCACACTTGTAATCGTGCCTCGCTCTTCAGGAAGAGAGCAGTTGTAAAATGTAGGAGATTAAGCAGAGGCCAAAAGAAACCTTTGATCGCAGCACCAGAAGGGACACTTGACAGTTTACTTTCACTCTGTAAAAAACACACAGCATTGTGATGGTGATTTACTGCATCTCAGTGAGCCCACACCAGACACGCTCAGCTCGCAACGACTTCAGACACTGAATGGCCTCTGGGATTTCAAACTCAAGCCACGATATTTCTGCTCTATGCCAGAAGACTTTATATTCCTAATTATACCTGGACAGCCCCATGGTTTTCAAAGCTTTTCAGACCCAGAGATAACTAGAGATGCCTGCGAGACCAAGACAACTGTGTTTTTCTTTACATATTTGATTTCTACTCAGTGAAGTTATATTTCTGATCAACTAAACTCAGTTTTCTCACTGGGCACTGGAAATTCAGCCATTGTTCTGAGGATGCTTGTTATACTCACTGTGCTGTAATTAAACATAAAAATTACCTTAGCACGGATAGATTTATGGATAAACTTACTCCTGGAGCAATATAACTATATGTATGATTGGACATATCTGTACCAGAAAGGATCACACTTCCAATGGACACAACAACAGCTGTAGCAGCACTGATGAAGGAGAAGAGACCTCTTACGAAGGAGGTTCAAAGCAGTGCCAACCAGGCAAAACGCTCTTTCAACACTACAATTTAAACCAGCTCTGTGAAAGAATATGTTGTGGGGGCAAAGGGCTACTGAATACAAGAGTCCTTCTGTTTTTCCACCCCACGCTGGTATGATTTTTTGCCTCTGGAAGAAGCATATATAACATACATTTTACTCAGTGACTCATCCATGCCATGTGCATTTAAGAGACAGGTGCAAGGCTCTTCTTGTCGTGTCCAAAGATACCCAGACACTCCTGTGGCTCTCAGTCACCAGGAGAACAGACTCAGAGTGAAAAAGGCACTATTTTAATAAAAGCTTTAGCACACCCTCACATTTTTTCAGTATTCATTCACCACAGAGCGCTGTCACCACCATGTTCAAAGCGACCAAACCAAGGTCAAGTGAAAGGAAAAATTAGTTGCTCAGTGTGATAAAGTCATTCACTTCTGTAAGTATTTCTAATTTTGTTAATAAGTTTTATATATTATAATAAGATGTCTATATTAGAAACAGACCACTTTTGGACTAGGTAGTTCAAATATATAGAATGACCCAAATTAGCATTGAAAATAAGATCTCCAAGAGGACCATCTGGCATTTATGAAGCTGGATTTTTATGTGTCATTACAACAATGAACTTCTGATGACTTCTGCATCTAGCATACAAGTATGACACTCTGTCCCAGAGGGCTTTGGAAGAGAATATCAGAAGAGAACGTGATTTGGAATCAACCTGCACATGCACGCAGCAGAAAGCGGGCAACAGCTGACAGGGTCTTCAGAAAAAGCCAAGACCTTGTAATGATCAGAAAATGTTATTGTAGCATTTCCACACCTGGGGACAGCGATTATAAAATCAAAGATCATCTCGTCCCACCCCCTGCCATGGGCAGGGACACCTTCCACTAGCCCTGGTCGCTCCAAGCCCCGTCCAACTCAGCCTTGGACATTCCAGGGATGGGGCAGCCACAGCTGCTCTGGGCAGGTTAAAGAAACAGTTCTACAGAAAAACATCAAGCACTGATGGCTGCTTGGCTGGGTTTTAATCTCTGATTTTATAAGGGTCAGTGCTTTATGTTTAAAACCTAGAAGAAACAGAAGGTTACACTGCTCTATCTTCTCATTTAAGATCCCAAACAGGAGCTGTTACTGGATACGTTCGGCACTGATTCACAACTGCTGCTTCTCTGACATGAGGCACAACTCTTTTTTCCTTTTTTTTCTTTTTTTAGGAAGAAAATGTTATAAACACATTTTCTCTTTATCACGTATGATAGAAAGCTCTAAGGGGAGAACAAAACTGTTTTTCCCTTAAGTCAAAGTCAAAGTCATTTGAGAAATCAAATGACTGTATGTTCCTCTGGTTGCTGTGCAACTTGCAAGCATCTTAAAAGTGCCTCTTCTCTGCCTAATGGCTCATTTCTAAAATCTGCTTTCTCAGTTGTATCTGATGTTAGTTCTTCAAATGGAGAGAAATTCACACATCATGAAAGAGCAGCTTTAAAGAGCAGACTGGCAAAAGGGAATGGAAATGGAAAAAGCCATTAAATTTTCCAATCAAGTCAGTCCCAACATCACCGAAAATGGCCCACAGGAAATTCAAGCATACCACAGAAAGAGACTCTGCCTGATGTCACAAACCACCAGACGCTGTTTTTATTAAAGGTGAGGCCAAGCAATCACCACTGTAAGCTTTTACTAATTTGTTTTAGTTCAACTTACTAACCATAGATTTAAAATCAGTATATAGTGCTGCTTAAATCTCCAGCAGTGCAAGCTGCAAAAACTGGAAAACCCCAAAATTTCCAGTTTGCAGAAACACTGGAATTATGAACTACAACGAAGAAGTCAACTAAGCCATTGGTGTGCTGGCTAAAGAATAGATTGCTTTGTGGTAACTTTCCTTCTAGGTGTTGTAACTTAGACTAAACCATCAAATTCATTTAGTAAACTAAACCACTGAATGTTTAACTCATTAAAGGCTGTCCAGGATTCACAGAGCTAAATTAATGCACATAAAATACAAGAACATGAAAAAGCTTAGTTACAGCTCTTCTAGGTGTGAAGTAGCCTGAAACCCCAATAATATTGTGGAACTTTTGTTATCATCCATCATTTCAAATTTCTTCATAAAGTTAAGGAGATTAACTGTGCAAATTCTGTGCAAATAGCAGAACTGAGACTTGGAAAAGCAAGTTGACACCTTCAACACTAGACCAAGGCCTTTCCTAAGTCAGAGTTTATTTTCCACATAAATATGTGCCCAAATATTGTTTTCTCCCTTTTTTGTAAAGCCTTTCATGTGCCATAGGTAGAAATAGTGCATGTACATATCACAGCCTTTTATCATTTCACATGATTGTATTGTGTGTGACAGGGTTTGGTATCAGTTTCTGCACAATGAAAAGCAGAGATTCTGATAATTTAAAAGTCTGCTTATTGTCCAGTTTTGTAGATGGCCCACAATGAGAGGCAGATGCACTGCACCAAAAACTCTATTTGTCTAAGGTAATATGTGACTATAAAACACTATTTCTCCAATGCTTTAACAAGCACAGTACCAAGCCTTTTTCCAAGGATTGCTGCATTATCGGAGCCTCCAATCCCTATTACAAACAGCAGCACAAGACACCATCCCACAAACATGCTGCAGAATGTGCTGACAGCTGAATTAAAGAAAAGAAATGCCCCCAAAAGGTGGTATTTATACTCAACTCAGCTACTGTAGGAACTAAACGTTTGATGCTGTCCTTGTTTGTGCTGTGGTGAGAGTTAATCTTCTTCACAGCAGCTGCTGTGGGGCTGTATTTTGGATTTGTGCTGGAGACAGGGTGGGGATGTTTTTGTTACTGCTGAGCAGCACTTGCACGGGGACACAGCCCAGCCAGGTGACTCCTGCTGAACCCAGTGCTATCCCAGACTATCTGGCTTCACGCTGAGCATATAACACTGGGGGAGAAGGAGGAAGGGGGGAGATGTTTGGAGGGATGGCATTTGTCTCCCCAAATCACTGCTATGTGTTACAGAGCCCTGGGGATGGCTGAGCACCTGCCTGCCGTGGGAAGTGGTGAATTCCTTGTCTTGCTTTGCTTTCCTGCTTGGCTTTTGCTTCATCTATTAACCTGTCTTTATCCGAACCAATGAGTTTTATCACTTTTCTGATCCCTCCCTCATGCCACTGTGGGGGAGAGAGCAGCTGTGTGGGGCTGAGCTGCCAGCTGGGATTAAATCACAATGGATGTTATGAAGCCCATGGTACTGCTGGCCCAACATTGTCCAGGGTGGTCCCCACTAGCAGGCAAGTCTGCAGATGCATTTCCAGAGGAGGTAACCCCAAAAGCTATCTCCTTCTCTATGACCTGTTGAGCAGAACCTGCCCCTAGCTGAAGATACAGTTCAGTGACTAACTGGGAGACAAGATGCAACTCTAAGTCCTTCTTGGGAGTACACCACCACTGTATCAGCTGTGAGCAAGATGCTCTGTCTCCTGGCCTCTGAAAATGGGCATAAGTAGCTTTACCTTTCTGAGCAGTGAGATCAGCAACTCCAGTCACAGCTATGAAGCACTCTGAGGGCAGAGATTACTGTAGTACAAAGTCTTTTATGCTCTCTCTTTCCTCCTGTCTTGCCAGGGCCTTTGTGTAACATTTGGCTTGCAGCTGGATCATGCTATTAAAGAACTTAATTTTCAGTGTTCATCATACTCATTGCCACCTAATCCTATGCCAAGGAGAAAATCTGTAAGGGAAAAAAGCAGCTGCTGGATGGAGTGTCTTTTTCTTAATAACTAATCTTTACTGATATTTTTAAGTCACCTAAATTCTTATTGGGAATTAAATGCTTTCTGCATGCTCTGCCATTAATATAAATATCAAACACAGAAATTATGTGCCACCCCCCCTCCCCTTATCTATGGGGAAATCCCTGATCTCTCATAGTCATAAGTAATTTAGTATCAGACGCAGATGGGCTGAGATATGAATGCCTCAGGGAGCAACTGAAATAGCTCCCTGATAGACATCACAGGGGCTGAGCACAGCATCTCTCTGCCTTTATTCTGATTATCCTGACGGCTGCCAACAGCCTTCTCTGTTTGGAGTTTGCTGGAGTTCTTGTCTGTGCTCTTGCTGCGGATGGTGAGAGTGAATGCTCTTCATAGATGAATAACCACTAATTTGTTAACTGCTGAGCCCTGTGCTAATGAGCAGGACAGAGTTCCTCTATCAGTCAGCTCCACCAGCTCCCAGGGAGGTTACCACTGAGAGCCAAACGTGGCATGGGAGCCATGAAATTCACTTTAGTTGCCGTCTGACCCTCGTTTGAATAGGTCAGATTCACTGTACCCCAGAGCATCTCAAACGCAGCAGCTGAACACCTGCAAGGTTACTGGGCCTGGGGGGATTATTATATGCTATTGCCCTCTACAATTAAAGCTATTTTAGCTTTGGAAAGGCAGATTTTTCACACGAACTGAGGTAAATTTGGCAGTCTGTGTGACAATCAGGCAACTGCAGTGTCCAATGTAGTGGCATAGATATGTGTTTTAGTTAGATCTGCAATAAATGTAGATTTCCCGTGACCCCAAGGCTCTCATGAAAAGGATAAATGCCACTGCCATTGTCCACTCAACTGGAAGCCCCGTCCCATCCTGCAGAGGTGCCACCTTGCACCTTCCTCTCTGGCAGACTGAAGGGAGATGTCTCTAAAGACACACATCGCCCTCCGTGCTGGGAGCACAGCGTGGCCAGGCAGGGTGGGAGCAGCAAGTCTGTGCCCCTCATCTCCGTCCCACGTCACTGGCAGGGGGGGACCCACTCAGACAGCACACCCGGGGTGTCCACCCCACACACACCGACACAGCTGGGGACAGGCTGGGCAGAACGGAGCCTTTGTGCTTGAATTTGCAGAATTAACCGGCTAGAATTTCTTTCCTCCTATGAAGATACTGAAAACTCCTACGCTGTCAGTCCTACCACAGACTTGGGTTTATCAATCAATGCCACATCTTAATGTCTGAACCCAAAAGCTTAACACACACTGTCCCACAGCCCAAGCAGTCTGTAACACTTGGTACAGTGGATCACACCACTCAGTGGAGTGATCACCTTTACTCTGACTTCAGCAACGTGAAATGTCATGCAAAGAACTGGACTTCCAAAATCCATCTTCCTCCTGCACTCCCAAATCCTGGGGATGCTCCCGCTGAGAACCAAGTAGCACAACACACTTCCCAGGCCACACAAACCCTTCTGCCTCCGTTTGTACCGAGGACAAGATCTTCTGAGGAAGGATGGAAATGCACTGGTTGTACTGGTTTGATTGCTCCTAAAGGAAATTCCAGTGGGCAACGCTCTAAAAGAGCCCCATTTCTAAATTATCTCTAGACAGGAGAGAGAATCTGTGTGTGACCTAATTTGATGCCTGCTGCAGAGAGCCAGTGAGCCCTGTGAGACCAGATATTCTAGATAAGAAACACCAGCCTCCTCAGGTTTGCAGTGTTGCAAATGGTGAGATGAATAAGAAAATCCTCTTTTGTAGCATATTTCTTTTTAAAGTTCAACCTTGTTAATGACTGCAAAGTTATTTACATTCTGCTGCTGAAGTGTGAGCTGCAGAGGGTAAACACCTAATGGTTGTTCATCATGTTAATTAAGTACTTTCTGCAACAGAAAAAAAAAAAAAGGAAAAAATGAGACAAAGTTGGAGGGGAGGCTGTATAAAACATTCCTCATCAGATACTTCCAAGGATAATATTTTTTTTTTCAGAATGAGTATCATATCAAAAACACAGCTGCTACTCACATGCCTGTTAGTACCAGCAGACAAGCACTGATCAAATCCAACTGGCAGCATTCCTGCCATTAAGGAGATCACATAGCTGAGCTGGACTGAGTCCTTCAAGAAAACCTGGTACTACCCAAATTGCTCAAACCCTCAGCTGGTGAATAAAACAAACTCCAGATGAACATGATCCTCCACAGATGAACAGATGGCCTCAAATTAGAGAGAACTTTGGCTAATCTGTTCTTAAAATATTTTAAATTATGATGACATACGAATCTTAACTAAAGGTCTTCATAACACATCTCTCTGATGATAGCAGACATGAACTCAGCTTAAGCAGCAGCAATTGCAAATTCAGCAGTGATGTGAATGCTGGCAAAAGGAAAGACTGGATAACCTCTCAGAGCCTGCCACAGTTCCATCAAAATTCACTGTTTTAACACATTCACGTTGGATTTGCTTAAATTACTTAAATAAAAGAAGTCCCACATATCCTAGGACAAAGGCAGATGCTTGCAAATCCTGGATGCCTACCCACGGAAGAAGCAACTATAAAGTCTTTAAGCTTGAAATTAAATTCCTCTCTACTCAGAGCGCTTAACCGTGTGTTTAGCTGTAGGTTTGTATTTATGGCCGGTGTCAGCAGGGTTTAAGAGCGTTAAATTCGGCCATGAATAAAGTCGAGGTGCTGAACGGTGCTCCTGCAGCAAACACCCCACCAGAACGGGGCTCCTCCGGGTCAGACCCTGAGCGAGAGCCAAACACGGATAAACAAAATCCTGAGGGATGTATTCCAGGAAACATCGCGGGGTTTGGTCCTGTTACAAAGATCTGAAGCGCTGAACACGAGCAACACACCTCTAATTCCCCACACACACTTGGGCTCCAAGAGCTAAACAGGAGATATGGAACACATCCTCAGGAGCACTGGAAAAACACTCAGGCTAAAAACCATTTAGAGACAAATCTTTCAGCGTTTCCTGAGTCCTCTTGCAGGCAGCACTTCAGCAGTCACAGATCCTGGAAGTGAATATCGGGAGCTCTCAGGGGCTTTAGCTGAAGTGGGGAAGGTATTGACTTTTAAATAATAGGCCAGGTTTATCCTCCCTAGTGAATTTCTAACATTTACATTAAGTAAGTGATAAGTAAAGCAAACATGAAAACTTTAAAAGTCGTCCGCAAGTATTTTTAAATACATTACTACTTCACCCAATTACTGTTAATAAAAAGCTCTAAAAATATTTGTCCTCTGCTTCCTCTCTGACCTGACACATTTCTATGCTGAAACTATGTAATTTGGTTGGGTTTTTTTTCCTTTCTTCCTTTTACCTTCTCTTGAATGAGTAAATTTCCTCCGATATCCATGAATGAACAAGTTAGCAGAGTATAAACACTCCTCACATTCTTGGGAACCTCAAGGCTACCTCTGCTCCCGAGCAATATCCCTGCTGCGGGGTGAGCATGTTACGCTCTGCTGGAGGGTGTTTGCTCAGCCAGCTGGGGTTTGTAAAGGATAAGAACAAAAACTGCACTCACACCTTTTTTTAAATGTCAGCCTGCACAAGATCTCGGTTTGGGGGGATGTTACGATTAACCCATCTATTCATCTCCTGCAGTGAAGATTTAGGAGGTAACTGTTCCCTCAGTCACCTCGTCTGGATAATGACGGATCTGATGTCTACATAGGAGGTGCAAGGGTGTGGAATCTCAGTTCTTTTCCGTAGAGAGTTTTATAACTCACTTCTCTAAGCCACAGAAGCAAAGTTGAAATTCACAGAAATCGGGTAAATGCCAATGACCACTTTTGTCCCTAAATGAAAGAATCCAGAGCAGTGGTTTTCCTACAGAATTTATTATTTCAGGGTGTCAAAATGAAGTGTGAAATAACGTGATATGCTCTTCCCCAGTGACATAAACCTGACTCCAAACACACTCCAGACCTTCAGATGTGGGAAGACTGAACACTTGGCTGATATCATATAGAAGGTGTCACTTCTCTCTCCAGTTTTTGTTGTCTGCAGAAAGCTCATCAATCATGTCCTGTACTTTGGCTTTGGCTTCCCAAGCCTCTTCTCTTGCTGGCAAGAAGACTGATGGGGAACGTGGAGTTAAGGGAACTGAAAAACTCACTAAATCATTCTTGAGTGTTGTTTAAACAGAGCAACCTGTTTAGCTTTCAACATATTTCCTGTCTTTGTCCAGGAGATCATTAAGTCAGAGGCACAGGCACCAAAAATGACTGAAAGAATGATCCTGGCATTTACTGCCGGCTACACATCACGCTAACACAAGCAGAGTCCTTGTCCTTGACCAAGGATTTTTCTTCAAATTTGCGCATGACAAGATTAGTCAGAGATGATTTTGCTGTCAAAAGAGAGTGTTCTGCAGTTCTGTTCTGTGACAGCTGCAATATGTGGCTAACCTTCATCAAGTTAGAACATTTCGGTGTTACATGAATAATACACCAAATAACACCGTTTCCTCAAATAAACATTCAAGTCCACTTTGTCAAACTGGTGAACCACCAGTTCTCTGAATATTGTTTCTTCTTCCAAGCTTGGAGAGAACTTATACTTAAAGGACTCTTGTCCTAATTTTTCTAACAGCTGCAGAGCTTACATTTCCATGATAATTTCCAAAACTGAACCCACAGATCTGGCAAGCCCACAGAGCAGGGGCTCTCAGATATGCCCCACCAGCAGTCAGCAGGAATGCCTCTTTTTAAGGGCGCGAATACAGACAAATCTCCCCACCTGCCACGCCGAATTCCCGCCTCTGAGACTGCTGATAACAGCTCAGCTTGCACCACGTGCATGGAACCCTGCTGGGATGGAGTTTCAGAAAAAACCAGCTTCGTTTAGCACAGGCCATTGTTCACACACCAGGCGGGAACTCTGCTGCAGACGACAGTGCTGGATTGTAGTACGGAGTGGATGATGTGGGAAAATGAAAGGTCACATCTGGACGTTCAGTGCTTTTGAAATCCCTAAACTTCCATTCGGGTTTGTGTGTAGAACAGACCCTGACAGAGTGTCACCACACCGTCCTCACCATCGAACACCCCAAGGGATGTGCATGTTCCACATTCACTAGAAATGAAAAAAAGCTTCCACACGGAGCAGCTCTGCTTCCCCCATTTAGTCCTAATAAAGATCTTTCTCCCAACCTGGTACGATTGATTCCCTTCTAGAAACCCGAAAGTAAAAGCCTGTTTATGCCGTGCATGCTCAAGGAAGGCTTTTCATTACGCCTTTAAAGAGCACAATACAAATATTCAGCCCTGTATTGTTATTCCTCCAGGCAGTACAGCAAGAAAACAGCCAAACCCACGGGAGAATAACTCAGTTATGCCTACAAGCAAAGAAAGATCTGTGGCCGTCCATCAGGATACCTGCACGGCTTTCAAGAGGGGTAAAAAGGTGCAGCACATGAGCTTTGATTTTCACAGATCTTGCATTTCATTTTTTTTCATGCATCTCTGATATTTTTATAAGCTCTTTTTATGCACTGACTGAAGTGCCCTTAGACATCTTCCAGGTTTATGCACAGTCCCTGGAGAGGGATGCTGTGCTTCTGACTGCAGCCACACAGCTGACAAGAGTCAAGACCCAGCGGAAAAATATGCGGCATGGCAGGAATGATTATTCATTTACTCCAGTGCTGTATCTCAAGAGGTACTTGTCTATGTAAATGTCCTGGGAAAAAAAAAATTAAAAAAAAAGGACTAAAACTGCTGAAGCTTCATCCTGAAAACAGCAAAGAGCACTGTTTTTAAATTGGGAAAGCAAACAATTCTATTTCTCTCCTTTCCTGCCATTGATTAGAGCACAGTGATGAGGAGAGACTGCAGTTAAGATTTCTGAGAGGGAATTTGTGCCCTCCTTTGATTTAATTCCATGCAAGTGCTAAGCAATATAATCATAGGCAAAAGAATTTTTTTTTCTGAGTGTCTTGCATTGTGTGCATTTTTTACAGGCACATAAACTAAACCTGCCCAGCTATTTGCCAGTACCAGCAGCAGAAAAATCCATTAAAACCCCGCTACTGTGATGTTTCACTTCATTTTGAAGATGTGGATGACCTGTGATAGAGAACAGGAATAAGCTGAATGTATATTGCTATTCTTGTGGCCCAGCAGAATGTTAAATACAAGGAGAAATCTGCCCTCCTAGACCTCATTCACTGCTACACTATGGTTGTTCTACATTATTGACAATGTAAAAAAAACCTTAAAAGATATAAGAATGCTATTTGCATACTGCCTGTGCTCTGATTCTCTAACACAATGATATACACTGTATATACAACTGTGCTTTATGTGACTGGCAAGATCCTAAGAAATGATATTTCCCCATCTTTTCTTAGAAATGCAAACAAATTAACAAATGCAGAGCTAATTTGGTGCCAGAAGAGCACAGTGAAGACTGATCCTCAGCAGATGAACTGTCTTTTCATGTTAAATCCTCAGCATCTTTCTCCTTCCAAAATTAGCCATGAATAAAAGAATTTGAAAAGTAGTAACACAAAGACAAATGCTATATAATACAGAGCATTTATGAAAACTCTGCTGGTCTCTTGGACCAGAATTAGTGTGATCCTTCGAAAATGATTTCTTTAACAGTGGACTGAGAAAATTGACATGTCTGTGCTGGATCTAACTAGCCGTGTCTCTCAGTGTACTAGTGCTGTCATCATTTGTTCTAACATTTTGTGACTATCATGCAAACAGGAATCACAACTATTAAGTCCTTCCTATCTTCTGCAGAAACGATCAGGGCCCTTCTGCACGTGGAACCCGAGGACACAACCAGTCTACACTTAAGAAGTGAGAAGGAGCTTCAGAACATTGCACAGCACGTGTTTACCATTTGCTGCCATAAAATATACTACAAAGTTACCTTAGGGCACATTTTAATCTTTCCTGTATAACTGAGTTTTTTCCATCTGTCTAAACAGTAATTTAGCCTCTAGGATTTATGGGCTTATTAAAAACAAACATGAAAAGCAAGAAGTTTACTCTCCATTGTTCAGGCCCTCCTCCAAAGGAAAAAGGTCTTCTTCCTAATAAGCGACACATTTGTCAGTCTGTAAAACATTAAACATGTTTAATGGCTGGGAATAATCAAAACTGGTACCTCCCAGGGTTTTTTGGTGAAAAAAAACATAGAATAACAGATTTTTCTACCACTGTAACAACCAAGCTGTACCTGTGTCACGAGGCAGTGGGATGTCCCTGGGGATACAGATGGAGATGGAGCCCTTGGGACGAGGCTGGTCTGTCTCTGAAGGAAGAACGGAACTGAAGAGGTTCCCTTTGCTAATCCAGCCCTTGCCCACGTTGCTCCCCGTGAAGACTGAGGCACTCAGGCCAGGTTAAAAGACAAACTTGTGTGCCCCATGGGTATGTTTACAGCACTCGGTGCAGATAACAGGGGTGTGTGTCTGTGGCAAGGCTGATTGCTAATTGTTTGCTAAACCTGAAAGGACAAGATCAGGTTTTTCTCTAGTAGCTAAGTGCCAAAAGATGCAGCTAATTCAGCAAATGCCTCAGCAAGGTAAATGTCTAATCTCCAACAGGATGCAGGTATTTAACCAGATTATACTCTGCCAAAAAATTTCCTGCCTATTCAGCTGCATCGTTAGCACCTATTTAGCTTTAAAAAGCCTTCCTCCAAGGGCACAGTTTGGAATAAGAGATCATAGAGTAATTCATACAACCACAGACTAGTTAAAGTAGGAGAAGACCTCTGAGATCATTGAGTCCAACCATTAACCCAGGACCATCACGTTCACCACTAAACCACGTCCCCAGGTGACATATCCACACGCCTTTTGAACACTTCCAGGGATGGTGACTCCACCACTTCCCTAGCCAGCCTGTCCCGGTGGCTGACCACAGATGTCTAGCTTTTCCCACTGGGATGTTTTTCAGTCCTGGATGTTCACTGCTGGGGTCATCAACCTGCTCTAGAAATCTGAATGCTGTTACTTTTCTGCACCTGGAACAAACCAGCACCTACTCTCCAGTACGGGAGCTCAGTGGGGGTTGGGGGGAAGGCATGGTGGGTTCACTTGAAATGCCTCCGAGAGAACAACAGTGGATAATGTGTCTGCTGAAGAGCACTCTTGAATTCCCAGACCACTTAACACTGGTGCAAAGTGATTTACACACAGTCCTGCCCCTCCATCCAAAGGCAATGATCTCTTTACCCATTTCCTCTTAATGACTTCTTTGAAAAGAGTCTTGAACTTGAACTTACCTGCCCAAGTAAGCTGAAATGGAATCATTTTATATTTTGGGGGGAAATTTGAGGTTTACTTCACTCAAAAAGAGAAACGCTACAGGAAATTCGTCTACCAATTATTCTAAAAACAATGTGAAATTCTGCACTCTTTATGCTGAATAGAAAGAACAAACACCTGCAATAACAACTGACACCCCAGAAAATAACCAAAGTCAATTTTGGATTCTTGTCTTAGACAACTAGAGATTTGACTTTTATTTTTGTCAGTGTTAACATATAAAAACCTTCTCCATCCAATCCAATCCCAATTTAATGTTAAGACAAAAAGCTTCAGCGGAACAAGATGATCTGCTTTTAAAAGTCTGCTGTTTCTCTCTGCAGAACTGTCTTTCATGAAACCAAACTCGCTTCTATTTTTCTTCCTGTCCCCACAAAAATTCTCTCAGTCTGATACTCTTCAATCATGATTAAAAACCATTTCTCAGCATCTCCCTGGCAAATGTTCCTACTCATTTTTTTTTTCAGAATCTGGCAGGATGCTTGTATCTTGCTTGAGGTTTTGTATTGCACTAATTATCCTGATAAGATGGCCTAATTATCACGATAAGAAAACCACAACCATCCTGCGGGATGCAGCAGGTTTTTGTGAATAACTAGGTAGGATGACAGGGGTTCAGTGCTTGGTTTCCCAACCTCATTCATTCTGCCACAGCCCAGCAGTATTCCACCTGGAAACAGCACTGACTTCAGCTGGCAACACAGAGCATATTTGCTATCATTTATAGGCTGGAACTGTCATGAATATGTCATAAAACATGGAATTTGTCCATATGCTTGGAATTC
Source organism: Myiotriccus ornatus (assembly GCA_036023395.1). Classification (NCBI taxonomy): domain Eukaryota; kingdom Metazoa; phylum Chordata; class Aves; order Passeriformes; family Tyrannidae; genus Myiotriccus; species Myiotriccus ornatus. The sequence goes on from JAYRBT010000156.1 coordinate 16,976,993, forward strand.
TGTCAAATATGCCTTTAAAAAAAGGATAAAAACTGTCAAGCAAGATTAAAAATTTGTTACCCTAAAATAAGAAATCTTCGCGACCGTTCAGCACCACATTTCAAATACAGTGAAGTCCTTCAGACTTGCACCTGCTGAATGTGAATACAAGCTAAGGGTGGCCACAGATTTACACCTGGAGGTAGGCAGAGACATGACATCAGGATCAGCAGTGATCCACACACAGCAGTGCCAGGGTAGCCTGGCTGCTGCAGGGTGCACGTGAGTGCAGCATCTGTGGCTGTCAGGTCAGTAAGAAAGCAGAAGTAATCTTTCTGGTCCTTCTTAGATTCAGTGAACATTGACCCTGTTACCTGTGTTACCCTCTTCCAGACTAACATTTCACTATTTTTTGTGTCCCTAAAGCACTTGTGGTGTTACCTAACACTGCCACAGCCTGAGTAAAAAGCACAGTCTGATCTGACCCCAGCGAGCCTTGCTGCCACTTCACTGGATTAGCCCAGTAAGAGCACTAAGTGGCCAAGTACTGAATCCCTTGAGGATCCGGCTCCAGCTCATTGCATCGAGGCACTGGCACTCAGGAAGCACAACAGAACCAAAGGGATGAAAGAAAATCTGCATCTCTCACTTCTTGACTGTTGTACTTTGGAAGACACGAGCAGCCGTTCAGGGAGGTGGAACGAATCATATCATGTTGGGTCAGTGCACAAAAGGAAGCACTGAGTGTGTGGAAGATGGTGAAAAGAGGAATGCAGCAGGTTCTGCTGCCACCCACATCACCTTCCAAGACACAGCAGAATGTAAGAGACATTGCAATTCATTTCCTCAACCCAGCAACTAAATTCCTCCTTCAGATAACCTGGAATATCACTGGCCAACAGTCATATATCATCTACTAAATTCTGTCTGGGTTTGGAAAGAGAAAGAAAATCCAGAGCCAACTAATGAAACTGTTGTCAGCATTCTCCTGGGGTTCATGGCCTTTATTGAATCACTTATAGATCTCTGGATCTGCAGGGCTTCTGAAAGGCTCTGTGTCCTTTAGATGAAGTATGGCTTTCCCCTCTGCAACTACAGGCAGGAATTTGAATTTCTGGGAATTGCTTCTCAGTCCCTAAAACACAGATGGATCAAGGAGCAAGAATCAACCTGACAGTGTCACACAGGTGTGAAGAAGTATTTGCATGATGTGATCCACTTCCGAGCATCACAGAGGCATTTTCACCTAATAAAACTGCAGGTAACATGGAGACCTGAGACAGCAGCGGTGCTCCAGATCTCTCCTGCTCTCTTTAGCTGGTCTCATTTCTCTGGCTCTTATGAATTAGTGTTGAATGGGTGCTTAGAAGTGTTTGGTGGCTGCAGGAAGTGAATTGTGTATTATACTATTGCCTGCAGTCAATGAGGAACCCAAGGAATCCACCTCTATGAGCCAGGCAACCCCTTCTAGCTCTGGGTTCCTGTCCAAAAGCATCGACTGGGAAAAGCTTTTGGAGACAGACCTGGAAATGTCTGAAGGCTGTTCTTTGCAGGGGGCTGGGTTACAATGAAATGGGATTCAAGCAGCTTTGAAACAGGAATTGTTGGTACTGTGAGAGCCATAGCCCACTGCAGCAAATCCCAGTCCTGTGGCCCTCAACTGTCATCAAATTCACATTGTCACAGAGGTGCACTGAGCCTCCTGGTTTGTGATTACCCATGTGCACAGGATCCTCTGCTCCCTGCAATACCACACCTGAGGGCCAGAAACACTGAATAAACCCATAGTGAGTCATGAATTGTTTTCCCCAATACCTTCACATTTAGATGGCTCTTACCTCCTTCTGGTGATACTTTATTGCTACCTTTAGCTTTGCCAAATCATGACATTTCTGGGGGTCCAGCTCTTCACTTTGATCGTCTCTGTGATTGAGAATGATCTCCAGCTCTCGGGAACTCCGTGCTTGATCCAAGAGGTCCTTAGCAAACCGCTTGCATTGCTGTGAAAGTTCTTCATACTCAGCCTTGAATTCATTTTCCACTTTGCTCAACTCCTTCAGCTCCCAGCCCAGTCGGAAGGCTGTCAAAATGGGGTCCTCACTTGATAAGGCAATCAATGAAGGGCTGGCTAAGGCTTTGTAGATGTTCAGCCTCGACCTGGAGTGCCTCAGGCTGTCCACCTCCGAGCTGGAGACGCACTCCACACAGTTGCATCTGATCTGGTGCGGGCGTGGAATTGTTACCCGTCTTTGGACAAGCAGTTTGATGATTTCATAGTTGTTGGTGTGAGCCGCCAGCATTATGGGTGTGATGTCTGGAGTGAATTCTGAAAACTGGGTGTCCATCATCAAGGTTGGAACCTGTAGGAAGGGATAAACCACAGAGGGATGAAGTCATATCTCATGTGGAACAACAGAAATCGGATATCCCTCTTTCATACTTCTGACGTCATAACAAAACAGAGGTTTTATAACACCCTCTGTTCTTTAAATCCTACTATAGACATGCACACACACACACACACACTGCTATTCTGGCACAGCCATCTTCCCCCCAGATCATGCCAGTTCCATCAGGAACCTGTGACCATTCAGCTTCCAGTCTGACAAGTCGGTCCCATCCCCATTCAAATGCTTTATATTAAACCTCATCTGAAATGGGTATTGGTTCATATACCAAAAGAAAAAAAAGAGGAAGGGAAAAAGGAATGGAAGACAAAAGGCACAGGTAACTGTACAAAAAGAAAGGCTAGAAAAGAGTGAGCACTGAATAGATTTCCAAAGCTATCACTATTTGTACGATATATCTGCATTGGCAGGTCAAGAACCAGCTCGTAGCAGGTCCTGCACAAACCAAACACTGGTCTGCAGTTGGGCAAAGCTCTTCTCTTTTCCCCAGTGTTTTTATTTGAAAATACTTTTCAGTGTAAGGATACATTACATAACTGCCCTCAGAATGGATTCATTGGTTTGTTTTTTTTTTTTAAATGGATTTGAAAAAAGTTAAATGTAAAATTAATGAGCCATAGACCACTACAAATAAGCCACTCCAGGCTGTGCATTCCACCTACTATTGCACTTCCCAAAAGATGAGCTTAATGCACACCCTGTTGTGCCTTATTACTGTATGCAGAGTGCAAAATTAGACGGAAATGCTCTTATATCCCAAGCACACAGCGTTTCCATTTGCAGCACAGGCAGCTCTCTCTGTTGTGTGTTAATCACTACCCAAACACACCGATCTCCGTGTGCCCACCACTCCTGCCCTGGCACTTGGCATCCTGCTGCTTGAGGGAGGAATGCTGGTTTTGTTCCACCTTGCAAATATCAAAGGTGTTTGAGACAACTATTGTCAAAGAGTCGTAATGACAGGAAATATTAGTCTGTATAAATCCTAAAGTAAAGCTGTGATAAAGTATCCTGAGGTAAGCGGTTAGAAATCCTTCTATAGGATACCCCCCAGGCTGATCATGAGACAGTGAACCTCCAGCCATGGAATGTCAGTTCCCTGGGAGTTAAAGGCCTCTGCAGCACAAAAGAGCTGAAGTTCATCAATAAACCTCTACACCACCCAGATGCAACCCTGGGACAGACCCTGTTCACGACACACCAAAGGTGGTCAACACATCGAGATGTAGGGCTAGTTATTGGAGAGGGCTCGCTGGGTGGCTAGAGGGATTCTTAGGAATAAATTTGCTACCCTAAATGTGGCAGGTGAGGACTTAAATCCCTGGCAGCTTACAGACACAGGGGTGTAGAGAGGCTTTGCTACCCAGGCTGGTCCCTACAGAGGCAGGAGGGAGAGGATAAATAGGGCTCATGGGGAAGGAGAGAAAACAGGAGTGAGGATTTGCTGGGGGTCACAGAGGGCTTGGTGTCTCTTAGCAAGGCTAGATAAAAGTATTTTAGGATATCTAGTAACAAATGGCTGAAAGCAGCTCTCTTCATAAGGTCTTTGACTCTCTTCCTTTTCCTTTGTTTAGCTCGTTTAGGCAGTTTGTTAAATGTCAAGAGAAAAGTGTGGTGGTTTTTTTCTCTTTCTTAGAAGCTTTTTCTTTTTTTAAGTCCTGATGCTTGAATATAACTGCATTTATCTTTCTTCCCCTCCTTTTTCAGCCAGTGACTGGTTGCTGTATTCAGAGCCTCTGCCTCAAAGGAAGAACACTTTTCCCCTCTATCACTCCTATTACTGTCAAATTTAATCTTGTTTTTCTATATCGAAGTTATTGTACCAAGGGCTGTGAAAAGGATTTTCAGCTTTACACAGATGAGTTATTCATGTTGCTTGGAATATGAAATGGGCACTTGAGCAGAAGGTAGTAATGTCACAGGTGGGGATAGTGCTAATCCTGTCTGCTCCAGAGGCTTTCTAAATCTGGATCTAGGGCACTCAAAGTTATTGTTGCAATAATTGGGATCAAACCAAGTGATCTCTCCTCCCTTACTCTGGCACATACCAGCCCTCACCCCCAAAATGGTGCTTCAAGAGGCTGGAGCAGCCGCCGTGGTAAAGGCAGGTGCTCCTGGACAGCTTACAGCACTTTGAGTTGAGGGATAAGGAGGGAAATGGTGGTGCAGACACACAGAGGCTCCCTGGATCTGGGAGCAGATCAGTGTAAGGTCTCACATCACCAGAGCTGAAGCTTATTTCTGAGCAGCAGAGCAATCCAGCCACACACAGAACAGGAACAGTGTGACCGATGGCTGCTGTGGCCTCTTCACTGTGTCCGGCTGACCCGAAGGCCACGCACTGGCCAAAAATTTGTGGTGAGTATTTTTGTTGTCTTCTTGCAGCCTTTGGATAACCTGCATCATAAACTGTCTTGTTTGAAAGCTCTGGCTGTGCAAAGCCAGCCTTTGCTCAAGGGCTGTGTTCTACCAGTGCAGTGACAGCAGAGATTACAACACATCATCATCACTGATGCTCCTCAAGTGCTGCTCTGCCCGGTTGAACTCATGTTTAGATCAGCTGCTTCTATGTCTTGGGTTAACTTACAGTGATGGAAGCAAGAAGAGGAATAATTTATTCTACCCCAAGGGCTCTGCTAAGCTCTTCCAAGGTTATTTTCATTAAGTGACCTGAATAACAAAATTCTTTTCCATTAACCTCATCACTTGACATCAGCTGTTAAGCTGAGTCCTTCAGAATCTTATTGCCACTACTGGCATAGGAGCAAGTGCCTTGTCTGTATTTCATCTTGGTAATGTTCACTTGAGAAATTAACACTACCATGAACAAAAAGTGACTGAATACTTCCTAGATTTAATCCTCATAAAAGCAGGCTGTTTACAACTGTACCACTGCTTCTCTGAATGATGCTGCAGAGAGTGAAAAATCCCCTTTATTTAAAAAAGGAGGGTGAAGAAGCAAGCTTAATTCACTAAAAGAGAAGAAAATGAAGGATTAGCTCACAGAAAAGCACTGTTCAGTATAGCTAAGCTCTCCTCTGAATGGAAAAACAAGTTTTCCAGCAAATTGTGCACTGCTGGGAGGGAGGTCTGGATAGGAAGAGCAGGAATCTCTGCTGATGTTAGTCATGAGTACAGGGTAATAGGAACAAAACTACAGAGAGAAAAAGGAGAAAAGCTGGCACTGAAGGTACAATGGCCTTCTTGTAGGTCTTTCAGGAGTTTTACTTGGAACTTAACCTAGTGTGGTATCTTCCCTGGAGCAGGTCCTCTGGTTTAGTGTGCGTAAAAGCAGCAGAGCTCAAGTGCTCCAAGACTGCTCAGCAATGTGAGCAAAGGTGCAATAGATGTGAAAGCTAAGGAGATTCACTTCAAAAACATTGTCCTTAACCAAACTGACAGACTAATGGGAATGCACCTTTTGCCTTTTATAGACCATGGAAGCTAAAACTGTAAACTTCTTGGGTCGGATTACACAGATAAACATGTCACTTCTTGGGTCAGATAAACATGCATCCTGTTCTGGCATTGAGAATGCCACCACTTCTGATCTCATAATGCTGTCGCCTGTTACAGGTGGAACTGCCCCCTTTTCAAGCCATCTTAATTTCAACTCACCTGCACCAGTGTAATAAATACCCATGCCAGGGTCTCACCACCCTTGTAGCACAGAATTTCTTCCTAATATCTAAGCTAAACCTTCCCCCCTTCAGTTTAAAGTCCCTCTCCAGCTTTCTCGTAAGCTCCCTTTAGGTACTGGAAGGAACCTTCCGTGGGTCTCTGGGAAAATGTTACATGCTTGTATAAATTCAAGCATTCATTTTAGGTGATACAGTGGGCTCATGTTTCAATAACTGAGTATCTTAATCAGAGATGCCTTGTATCAGAGAGATGACAGTATCTGTATTAGTAGAGAGAGGTTGCATTTTCTCTAGCACAGTTCATGGAACGATGTAATTTGGTAAATGAAATATAACGAACAACACAACCTCATATCTAAAAAAGTACCCTACTTAAGGGCTTTTGTGCTGCTTTGCAACTTTGGCATAAGGCACACATTGCTGTAGATGTACTTATGAGCAAGCTCTGCTATTACTGAAGTGTTCCACAGACTTCAACACAGCTGTCACAGAATATCCATCTGAAGAAAAGGCTCTTTCTGGTCTAAAATCTCCTCAGTGACTTCCATGCCTGTAAAGCCAAATAAAGTGTCTGCCCCTCAGATTAACACTGCAAAACAGAGAAAATTAGCACTTTTTAGTGCCTTGTAGCAAGCCAAATGCTGAAACAAGGATACCAGGTGGTACACACTAACACTAAAATAGGCACCTTTGAATAAAAAATAGCATGATATAAAATCACAGAATTGTTAATAACCATTAACTAACATAAGCATTACTACTGAAAGAATGTGAAAAATTAAATTTGTGATACCTGTATAACCAAACGGCTTCCTCTACAACCAGTAAACAAAAGCAAAACACAGATATATCTGCTCTAGATTCTTCCACTTTTAATTTGGCTTCTTATCCATGTGCTTAAAAATGGAGGTAGACTCAAGGGATTAGTCTTCAGAGCTGAACTGAAATCTAGTGCACTTGACAGTGGCAGAACTGCATCAGAGCTTGTGTTCAGCCATGTGTTTAGGAAATGCAACACAGCCAGAAAGATTTTCAAAAGATGTCACCATTTGTGGCTGATGCTACATAATAACTTCTCTTCTGCTGGGGATTAAAGAAGAGGAATAAGGACAGAAGCCTTCACAAGGAAAGGATTTTGCAAATACACATTTAAATGGCCTGTGGCAAGTTCCTGCAGGCAGAGCACTCTCCTCTGAGCCACTCTCCTCTGAGATAGAGGTGGAGGAGATGAGATGAGGCATTTGATGATGAAATGAAGGAAGAGTACAGTCAGTGTGGCTTATTCTTCAAGTCACAGTTGGACGCTCTGAAGAGTTACCTCATGTTTGAACCTCTTGTATTGAACTGAAATGCAACCTGAAGTCTGCTTTGCCCTGAATTCCTCTGTCTTGCTCCAGTTAAGAACTACTGAATCCAGCAGGAAGATGGGCTAATGGGTACCTACTCCTGTTTTGAGGAATCAGACCAGTGTTGTGTCACAAGCAGCTGCCCCCTCTCCTGGTGATGACTTCTCATCTGTGCAGGAATGTTTGAGAAGTTCACTGCAGTCACAGCTTACATGTTATGTCACATTATCTCTGTGATGTGACCAACTATCCAGTGAATTTTGGTTCTGTCATACCTTTGCATGGCCTGGGACTTGCTGAATGATGCCACTTCTCCAGTTTACAACAAACATGGGACAAAAGCTCAGGACTGTTACAGACCCAGACAGTAATGAAGTTCCTGAAGTGGCATAAGTGATGTGAGGACTTGGCTCCCAGCATGTTATGGATCTAGCACAGCCTTTCCAAAATGCAGAGATTCCCTGGCTGCTTCTTGGAGCTGTTTCCTGAGACTCTCTGACACCAACACACGTGTAAGTCCAGTATTGCTGACATGGGAGTAAACTGAATTATTTCCTGAATACTGGATAGGCAGACTAGGTTATATATGCCTGAAGCTGATTTTTAACTCCCATTTGGAATCATAAAATGCTGTTTGTTCATCTCCCCCCCACACACACTTTCTTCATTCCCATTTTAAGAGCTGTTCTGTGAAAGGAGCAGCTGTTTTGAGGTAAAAATTGTTAGGGTTTAGTCTTTGTTTTTAATGTTGTTTTTAAGTTCGGAAATTAATTTTGCTAAAGAGCTTCCTTAATCCAGACCTATAAATTTCTTAACTATTCTAAAGGCCTTGGAATGTTGATTCACCTTAGATATTTTTTCATTTTATGGCTAAGCTTTCCCCTGACCCAAAACATGGTTAAAGACAGTCCATGGTTATCTGGAAATCTGCAAGCTCCATCTTCAAGGTAGTATTTGTTTTATTATGGTTACTATTTTTCTAATATTTTTCAGGTTTTACTCTGTGAGGAAGAGTTGTCCAGCTTTTTAATTCATTTTACCCAATCTCTGTATTATCTATTCCTAGTGGTAACAAGGACAAGATGTGCTAATATAGGTTAATCAACATGCTATCTGTAGCCTTTTATGTCATCTTTGTGCATAAAACACCCTTTTCCCTGCAATTTATTACCTTATGCAGGTGAGAGATGTTTCACTAAGTTTAGGTGAGGTAATATGTTGCTAACAGGGCTTGAAAAGGGAGGGGTTTTTTTGCTTGGGTTGTGTTCCTATTCAACTACATTCTTTAAAAGAAAAAAAAAAAAGAAAATTAGATTCTTTCCTAAACCAGCATCACAGAGAGGAGCAAGTGACTGCACCTGCTGCCAGCCCAGCACTGTTGGACACTGCACAAGAAACATCTTGATACTCACAAACCAGGAGGGTCAATGTTCCCCATACTGACCAGTAAGTTGTGCTTTGGGCATTGTTTTACCAACCAAGAAGACACCGTGGGTCATGAAAAGACCCCAGCGTTTGCAAGAGCAAAGAAACGACAATCTAGACAGGTGGCAGGGTCCTGCATGTGAATAAAATCCGCATAGTTGAGATCTTTGTTTATTCCCACTAAGACAGTGACTTCCTCTGTCATTCCTAGTGCCAGAAGCCGAAAGCATCTCGCTAATGATATGCACTTCACGCTGCAGAGCCCGGTGCTGCCTCCTCATCTGTCTGCCTGAGGAGTGTGTAAGTGGAGCACACGAGCCCCCTCTCACTGCCATGGACTAAATACGGGCGATGCACGTGGCCCTGAGCCTCTCGCAGGCTCCAGCGCTTTTCCAGCGTGTTCTCCCGAGGCAGTGACAGAGCAAAGACCTTGGACTGCAGCATTCCCTTGCTGCAGCAATGCAGAGATAAGCAGTGAGAATACTGTTCTCAGTCAAGGCCTTTTTGATACCCCCATCCCACACTGTTGTCACCAAAATAGTGCCCATCACAAGGACCCACGAACATACTGCATCTGACTGAAACACACTGTACAGTCTGCCCAGTGCAGGCAAGTGCTAAGATCACTCTTCCAGGGTAAAGATAATTCTCTGGGAAGCACCTTGTGTAACATCCCATTCCCAACTTCTCCACGTGTCTGTATATTAAATTACAAGCACGACCTGTTTGCACATGCTGTAAGGCAGTTTTTGGCCTGACCCCACCAGCACTCCTAGGAACTAATAACAGACTTTAGGCTGACCCAGGAGAAGGAGCCAGTGACTTACTGCCACTGCTGGAAGACTGGTAGCTGCCACTGCAGCCTGCAAGCCTCAACCTTGGTGATACTCATTAGGTCCATGAGATGTATCACCCCAGTTGTTTGTTTTGCCTCACACCTTGATCACCTAGATTTAAGACCATTCAGAGATCAGGGAAGGAGGAAGGAAATTCCCAGTTAAATGCAATCATTAACTGGAGTGGTCTCTGACTTCTCTGTGGTTTAGTTTAATTAGATGGAATTAATTTTGAAGGTAGCCTCCAATGTCAAAGGCATGTTAACTATAGCTGTGAATTATTACTGCATCAATAAAAATAATGAAAAGCTTGGATGCTAACGGAGCCATTAGAATTTGGAGCAGTAACAGCTAGTCCTCTGCTCTCAGATGCAATCTTTATTCTTTATTGTGCCTTTCAAATATCTCCATACTGAGAACTTGTGGCCTTTTTATTTTCTCAACTGCTGCTTTCTTGAAGAAACTGCTCTCGAGCAGTGTATCTAACCAGGTTCAGCCTTCCCTTTTTCACTCTGGAGCTCTCTTATTAACATGGAAATGGCTGTCCTGAGTCATACCAGAGGACACAGCACCTGTACCGAGTCACACCCACCAGCCTGTTGTGTTACAGAGCTCAGTCAGAACAGGCCCTGCCTGTGGACACCCTTGATGCAGATGCCTGGATTTCGGCACCATCTCCCTGAATTAGCTGAGCTTAAAGTAAGGAAGAACACCAACACTGCTGGTATGGTCAGCGCTGCAGAAGGGTTACACACTTCCACTTTGGGATGACTCTGCACTTCATGTGAGGTTCCACAAAAAGACGGTGCATGCACACAGAATATCTGCTACCAACACATAAGCAAGACTTTGCTCATTCTGTATGTGAGTGATCTCCCCACATCCATCCTCAGTTTACAGATTAGGAGCCAGTGCTGCAGGGTTTGGGAAGTCCCCAAGTCTCTCCTTGACCTCCAGAAGAAATGTAAACCTTTTACTGAAGGAGATAGGGTAACATTTCCCACAGCTACAAACCCCAGGTCCCCCAGGGCAGGACCTGATCTGTCCCACCTGCACTTTGCTCGAAGGTGAGACAGATCCCCTTCAGCCAGAGTATGAGGAACACCAGCTGCTTCAAAAACGCTTTTCTTTCCAATTGCCTGCAGAATCTAGAGTTTATATCATGAGATATCTGAGAACTGAACGGTTTCCTTTGACTTAAACAGTCCAGTCAGTGGTAGCACAGGGCTGACAATGAGTGTGCTCATCTGCTAAGTACCAGCAAGTCTGTGAAATCGAAGGCTGTTAGTGGAAAGAGTTAAACTTTCCACTGGATTCTGACTGCAGGACAAGAACCCCGGTGTGAGTAGGAAAATTAAATTAAACCACATTGTTACTGGATTTGGGCAAGAATAACATGGCTTAATGAAACCACTATTTTCTGTTTTACAAAAGACTGTCTCTAGGCTATTGATCTATGATATCTTCATGAAGATTAAGGTGGATTTTCACTCATCAGCTCACCTGAAAGAGGATTTTTGAGGTTAAATTTTAAGTTCTCTAAGAGTATCAAGTGGCATCAACTTTCCACCAGCAGGTACCTGATGATTAGCAACTGAGACTGAAAACTTACCTTTTATTCTCCATAATTTCCTCTTCACAACCATATTCTTCCAGAGTTTATTTTGGTAAAGCTCCTTCTTTTGGAATACATACAGATCTGTTGAGGTCTCATTGATTCAGAAGGCCATAAACCAAGCTGTGATCCCTTTTCTTTTTGTTTTTTTTTTTTATTGAGGAATTGCATTTGCAGACCAATCTGTGAACCAGATTAATTTGGAGCCATCTGCCATGGGCAAATCGCTAAGTTCGGCAGATACCAGAGAGATGCTCGTGTCCTCCTTATGTAAATACTCGATGTCAGCTCCGACGTGAAGAAAACAGCCACCCTGTAAAGGTGCTTATGGCTACACCATGACTGTGGAGTAGTTCAGATGACTGACTGGAGCTCCTTAAAGAATGGAAGGAGGGCTCAGCAGTCAGCACAGAGCGTGCCTGACGGGCTGTGCAGCGAGGCAAAAAGTGAGGCACAAAAATCTGTGCGAACTGAGAGCTGTGATGCACAGTGGAGAACTGGGACCGCTTCACAGAATTCACACGGGCAGCTGTAAAGAAAATGCCCCAGAAGACCTCACCTGGAGTCACAGGGAAAATTTATGCTAATTTCAGTGGCTTTAAAATGTCAGGAAATACAACTATTACTAATGATAAATACAAAGTGAATCAAATATGTAGGAAAATGTGAATATTTGGACGTGTATTTCATGCTCTTTCCTGGAAATTAGATGTTGTTTAAGTGCAGCTCAGGTGCAGAATCCAGCCTGGCAGAAAACATAACCCACTGTATTGATGTTTGCATAGTAAAAAGAACATCTAAGAGGACTTTCAAGAAAAATACAACGTGACGGAACTCAAGGATCAAATAGGTTGAGAGACACAAGATTTTACTGGAAAGCAGAATCTGTTCAACAGGCTTCATAAACACATTGCCTTGCTCCCATGGTAGTACTGAATCAAAAACAAATAAGTAAATAAAAGAAGTAATTTTAAGTTCCCCGTTAATTCCAACCCCGTAGGACCCCAGCCAGATATCTGTTTTCCATGTGTACCTACAGAATAGAAGAGTATTAAGGTCTTGTTTTACCATTGTATGTATTGGAGAGACTACCTTGCATTTTAATTTTAACTTCCTACCCCCGAAGAGATGAGCCACCTGACTCACTAAGCCTGGGCCAAAGCCAACACTGCATCTGCACGTGCTGATTTTTGCTGTTTCTATCTGCAGCTCTTTCTGGTGGTTATTCAGTGATTTGTTGTCTTATTTAAAAATAACGTGCCACTCATCACTGAGCATGGATTGCCATGCCAAGTACACATATATTACTCCTCTGCCACTATGCAGTACAACATCAGCCTCTTCACTGTCCGGAAAATCAAACTATAACTATTGCACCTGATTAGGCTCACTTTTATTTCCTAGAAAATACTACAGATCCCTTCAGGCAGAGCAACACTTGCATACCCTCTAGGTTCCATGAATATTAGTTTATTCTGTTGTTCCTCTTAATGCTGATGAATATGTTGCTTGATTTCCAAATGTCTGTCATCTGTTTGCAGAAAAACAAACTATCCTGTGACTTAAGTGACCAACCAGCAACACAAAGTGACTGGTCAAAGTGAAGTATGGTTTAAAAGAAAAAGCTTGGAGGATTAATTGGAGTAAATGACATAACATTTGGAAATAACAAGTGAACTTGTAAAAATCACAGGACTAGAACTCTTCTGTTACTTAAATCTATTTTGAGGAGATAATTGAATTTCCTTTATTCCCCCGAGAATTTATCTCGGTGTTGTGCCATGTCCAGACCTCATCCTGCCAAGGCCAGGAAAGCTCCCACCTGTGCTGTGGTGGGTGGGCAGGGCTGTGGCAGCCCCAACACCCCAACTTCTTCTCACAGGCACCTTCCATCCACTCGGGACCACACTTGCACACAGACATAAAGAAAAAAGTGAGAGTGCACCCCAGAGCGTGGTGTGGTATGTTTGAGGGGTTCCAACAGTTCCAATTTGAAGAGATGGATAGGTCCACCTCTGTGGTCTTCCCATGGTAGCAGAAGTCAGGTGTTTGCACCATGACGACTCTCTCATTGACCCCAAAATCTCCCATAGCCAACAGTGTCTTTCAAAGCAGCAGTAAATGTATTAGCCATTATTCTGGTTGTAACTGGTGAAGTCTTCTCCTCATCTTTATCAGGAGACTCACAGTGCAGTACACAAAAACCGCGGCCATGAGTTGTCCAGAATGGATTTGAGAAGAAATTTTAAGTTCTTAAAATAACCCACGAGCCTTGCTTGGAGATAAACCCAAAAGGAAATACATCTACTTTACCACATCACTGCTCAGCAGGCTAATCTATCACGTGCTCTGCAGCAGCCTTTGGAGGGAGGGGGTTCATGCTCCCGATCTCACACGCTCCACATGTAAACAGAGTAATTTCCTCCTCTCCTCACACACACGGCTGCGGTGAGGGAGCTGCCTGTTGTTATAGTTACTGCCTGTGACTTACCCCTGCCATTCTCATGGCATTTTCAGTAAATGGTGCTTAAACAGCAGTCTAGCAAAGGTTTGCAGAATAATGATTCATAAAAATTCTCCGCATAACAGGATCCAGCCTCTTCATCCGTTTCTCCCTGTCCCTTACATCCTCAGCGAGACCCTGATTCTCTTGCATAAGGAGCACAACAAAGGTCACGTCTCGTATTTGAAAGGTTTTTTACTTCTGCTGCCTGAGAAGGTCATCATCACACGGGGGAAAGCAGAGCTCTTCCCCTCAGGCAGCTCTCAAGAGACAGGCATGGAGCACCCAGGACCTATCAGCTTGCAGATACTCTGGGGCTGCTGAGACAACCTGCAGCTCTGCAGGTCAAGTCTGTAAAGGGCCATGGTTTTCCACCTCATTTTGGGCATCTCTTTTGCTACCCAGATACAGTCATGGTTACCCCACAAGAGGCTGGAATAACACAACCTGTAACATTTTCCCATCAGGACTGAGGATAAGGCTGGGGGAATGAGAGAAGATACACGCCCATGAAAGGGATTGTGCTGAATGATGCTACTCAGCTGCTTTTGAGATGCAAAGACAACAATTAACTGAGCTGATGACTCAAACAGCTCTTCATGCCTGGCAGTCGGAGAAACCAGACTTTGGGAGAGAGGCAAATAATCACTGCTCAGAAGCAGAGAGCAGGAGAATGGAATTAACAGGTTTTCGCAGACACCAGACTCAGATGAATGAGCATTTACGACAGAGTAATTAGAAGATGCTGCTTCTGCACCTTTGCCTGGAGCACAGCAAAGACAACCAGCCCCTGATGGGAAACAGGCTGCCACGTGTGGTCCAAGAAGCTGCCTTCACTCAGCTTTGTTTAGTGAAACTGAACCCTGTGTGCATTTAATGAATAGATTATACTAAACCTGATACATAAGAAGTGCTGTGACATCATCTTACAAATTTCTCAGCCAGATAGAAACCCGTCCATGAAGCGTGAATTTTTGTTACTACTCAACAAAACCCCCATGTTTTCTATTTGTTTTAGAACATGTAAGTAGCTGATGAGAACAAAGCTGTGCTAATCTGATTTATCAGCTGCTTTTTGTGAAAGTAATTAGGTGTGGGATTCCCAAAGGACTTTATGAGAAAGGGTCCAGCAAAGATAATTAATGAATGTATATCGATTCTGCTGTGGAATTAGCATCAGGAACTTGTGTTCCTATATTAGCTTTGTGCTTCTCTCCATCTAATGTTATATCGCTATACATGAAATAAATGTTAATTACCATCATTGCAGGAACAACCAGTGAAACTGCTGAAATGGAAGTCCAGTCCTGCAGCCCTCTACCACCAAACACTTCCTGCAGTCTACAGAAGAGCCTGAAACCCAGCCAGGGAAGTTAATCCTAGTTTGTACATAGAATCTTGCATCAAGCCAGTGCTAGTTTAAAATACACTGATGAAATCTGGTCTTGTAACGAACCTTGTAAACAAAGCCAAAACTGGCACCGCATCCCTCTCTCCCCCACACGTGCTCTCCTCCAGGTTGTAAACCCTGCAGCAGATGCAATCCCGGCTACAGAAGGAGAGCTGCACGCTGGCACGGAGATAACAGAAAATGAAACAGGCCTACCATGAAATGGATCACTGAACTAGAGACACTGGAGCTGAACTTCAGCTGCCATAAATCAACCTTATTTCATGGACCTTTATCTCTGGCCCAGTTAACCCGGCAAGGCTATGAATTTGAGCGGACACAAGCTTCGGTATGCAAGAGATGTTGCAGAAATCCACGTGAATCCTATTGCTTGCTTTCCATGACATTTCAGGAGAAACTTGTCATTAACCTGCAATAACTACTGGCAGTTCCTCATTGCCAGTGAAAAAACCTTTTATTCTCTTCTGCTTTCTGTTGAGCTGTAGGATGCTCAAATTGCTAGAAGACTAAGTTAAAAATGGCTCATTCTCCATATGTGGTCCATATTTTGCTACTTATATTTTGTCGGACCAAAACCCGGTACTATCATTTCAATTTCTAGGTGTGATAGAAGAGATTAATTTTTAAATCACACCTTAGAATCACACTGATACAGCATGCAGAATGCTGCTTTTCTAAATATTAAGCTGAGCACTCTTGAATGCTGTCAGGGTTGATCCTTATTGTTTGCTTTGGAGCAACATAAAATGACTACTGAAAAACTATGTACTAAGGATCCCTATCCACTGAAAATGCTTTCTTCTATGATTGACCGGTATTAATCATTTTCTTCCTTCACACACAGAGGGATGTGTTGCCTTCAAAAGGAGACAACATAGAAGGATTACCCACGTTTTGGATGTTCCTTTCCAAAGCAGTGAATATGCAAAAAATTGCCAGTGGTCAAGAACCCACTTAACATACTCCAATTATTGGCAGGAATACTTACAAATGACAAGAAGAAAACCAAAACACACAGCTGGGGTAGCGTGATAGGTCACACTTGAAGTGACAGGATTCAGACTTCATGGTTTTTCACAAAGACCTCATGCAACTTAGGAATGGCTTCTTGTAGCTAAGGATCCTTCCTACAGGTCACAGCTGTTCACTGCTCAGTTGTACAGCAGATTAGCTCTTGCTGTAACGTTATGCTCTGCCTCACAATTCCTGCCCTAGAGCTCCCTGGAGAGGGAGACCAAGATGGTGTGTCTGCACTACAGCAAAGGACTGAAACCTAGCAGACTTTTGCTTGCTTGTAGTTATTTATAAGCACGGGTGCTTTCAGGATTTACTTATGAAAAGCAATTCCACTTAATACCAGTACAACAGCGTGGCAATAGTTCATATTTACAGATTGTAATGTAATTTCAGAAAGCCACAAATTCCTTTAGAAAGTACTCATCTATAAATCAACCTATAAATCAGTGTGGCCACAAACACTGTAGGGCTGGAAAGAACACTGAGTGTTTTAAGTCACACAGAAAATGTTTGTTCAGACCGGAAAATTAGCATCCAAAGAGGACTGCCCACGTCTGCTCTGGGCATTTAAAGCAACGGACCTGCATCAAGGACTGTGCTTTACGAGTGCTGCACCGCACCTCCCTGTGCAGTACCACTTTCCTAACACGGGATAATAGCTCAAAATCGAACAGGAACACTAAACCAACCTGTTTTTCACCACTCGGCTTCCTGTAATTCAGCAGCAGCTCCACAGCTCCCACCACCTCCTTCCGTATCGCGTACAGCAGCGCGTCGCCCACGTACACGCTGTGGCTCAGCAGCAGCTCCATGATCTCCAGATTTTCGTTCTCTATGGCTATTAGAAGGGCACTGCGACCGAGAGGATCCATACAGTTAATGTTGATGTTGTAGTAGATCTCTGCCTCCTGCAGGGCATGCTTGACGCTGGCGTAGTCCCCCTTCTCCACAGCGCTGAGGTAGGCTTTCTCCTCCGCCGAGAGCTCTGCCTCTGCTCGCACGATCTGCAGTGGGATCCGGTCTCTGTACGGGGAGTAATTCACCTTTTTGTAGTACAGCTGGGCCATTGTTCATAGTGACCGGGCAACCTGCGCGGGAGAAGAACCGCACGTAAGTGACAAAACAGACACAGAGGGGACAAACTTGCGAAGGTCCATCGCGGTAAAGGCTTCCGATCCCTTTTTAAGGTGTTTTGTTCTCAACACGGAGACCGTAACAGCCCTTGAGCCACATCAAAGGGCTTCCTGAAAGCATAAAGGTGACCCCACTGCTCAGGAGAGGGATGCAGAATGACAGACACACGGTGTATTTTTTAATCCCACTTAAGCACTATGCCATTGCTTTCTTTTATCTGGTCAGAAGCATGATCTTGTTGGTTATGGATAACCTATCACATGTGCAAATAGGTGGATTTCTCATCTTTGCTTTATTTCCCACTCAATATTTTTTTCAGTTCCCCCTTTCCCACTGATGATGCAGGTCCTCAGCATCTCTGAACTGTCAGTGATAAAAGCTGCTGATTTACACCCTCCTATTTACAGTAATAGGTTCATTTTGAATATTTTTGCTGCTTCTCCTCTCCTCTGCTTCCATGTCTTAAAATAGGTTTTTATTTTTCCTTAATGTTTACTCTTTGACTAGGTCACAGTTTTATTTTTAAAGCTTGAATGTTTTAAAACATATTTTCTCACTCTCCTCATTTATAAATAGGACCTAAAGACAGGCTGATGTAGAAAGCCCCCACCCTTGCTCTCCAAAGGCTGCGATGTTGTTTTTAGGTCTAGGAAAACAAGAAGTAAACTGTGCCCTGGAACAAGTGCAGCAAACTGAACAAATTATGGTTCCTTAAGAGCCTAACAGGTGACTGGAGTAACAGGAAAAATGGGCTCGACAGGTTTTCACAGGTAAGGAAAAAAGGAACTAAGCTTGTCTACCTCTGTTTGGCATTGGTAAATGACACCAAGTCAGGACCAGGGGACACCAGCAGCTATAACTAATTGGACCACTAATTCCATCTCCTTGCACAAAGCTCAACGGCTTCCTGCAGCAAATCAGCCAGAGTTTTGTTCCATTTTAGTGCCCTATCCAGGGAAAAAGGGAGGTTCTTGTGGTCCTGATGGGGAATTGGGAGCGGGAGGCCATGGGCTCCTGTTACCGTCGCCTCCTGCCGTGGGGGAGCCGCGTTCCACGGAGCCCACACATTTGCATTTTGCCTTCAGCTCCAGAGCAATGGGCCTGGTGTGGTGGGAGTGGGTGGATCGGAGCTCCAGCCCAGCTGACACTGCAAAGCAGTGGGTGGCTGTAGCGTACAGCCAAGTCGCATCTGCGAACTTCCTGGGGAGCCAGAGATCTGTGCCAGCCAGTTTGGCATCTCGCAGAATGTGCTCACTCAGTATCCCGGTTTCCTACAGAAGCGTAAGAAAAGTTTGTTTGTTACAGATCCAGAGCTACTCCCACATTGCTCACACGTGTCTCTGCACATACAGAATCATGGAATCCAATGTTTCAACCTCAAGACACACACAAAGGCATTTGAGGCAGAAGAACTATAATCTGAATAAAACCCATAAATATATTGGCTTATTTTCCACGGAAACATTATGCCACTAAAGCTTTTAGAACCAAAAGGAACAATCGCAGTGACTCAGAAGCTTCAAGTTTCACTAAACTACACACAGAACCAACTACTCTGATTTTCAAAAGGATCGAGGCTGACAGGTCATTTTCAAATTTTGTTTCTGAAGACATTATTCATGAGGGGCCCAGCTAACTCCCACTGAAATACTGACAGGACACAGGAGGATGAAGCACAGCTCTGCTAACAACTAAGGACCAAAGAGATCTTTGGGAAAGTAAGGATTAACCCGAAGGGGGAGGGAAATTTTGTCCTAGTGTGACAATCTGGCTGATGGGAGCAGGGAACGCCAGTTCCCAGTGGGACTGGTCACAGAGGACAGCAGTCACTGTGTAGGGGTCTCTAGGGGGGGATGTGTTGGCTCCAAAAAACCTGAGGGATTCTGGTGATAAGTGCAGCTACTAAAGTGTATTTTTTCACCGCTCTTCAGTTTAATTGAACATTTTGTAGATGGTGAGTAACATTTGCAATGAGTTATAACAAATGTCACCTTATGAAACATCATGCCAGAACTGAATCCCTTTCCTTTCCAACAGTTTTTGTAGAAAGAAAAGAAAGCTTCAGATATCTTAACTCTCTCGGTGGGATCTCATCTCCCAGTACAACCCCAGTTCAAGAAAGTATTTTGTAAATACTTCAAGCACATAAGAAGCTGCAATAAAACCAAACAGGAAAGACTGATGATTGATTTCCCTGAATGATTTTCCTGAATTCTTCTCAGGCCAACACTGCATAGCCTAACAAACACATGCTGCTGACTGGGGTTGGAAATGAGAGCATGCAGTATCAAAAAAAAACCCAAAAAATCACAAAAAATCCCAACTGTCTGCCTGGATTACATGGAACATTTCAGCAAAACCTTTGGCTGTTGAGCTGAAAATTGTCTATTAGAGCATCAGTCAAACCTGTGGATGGAATGACCAAGCACAACGATCCCTGCTCTAGCTGTTGCTTCTCAATACCACCAGTCTCCCAGAGACAGCATCTCTTGGTGAAGCAGACAATGCTGGTAGACCCCAAACCACTTGTTTGTCCCAGACTGGTCATGATTCAGGCGTAACATTTTAAAAACTACAAAAACATTGATGAAATCCAGAGAAGAGAAGGGGTAGGCAATACACAGGTGCTGCCTAGAGAGAAGCAGCAACGATGTTCTTGAAAGGTAGCAAAAATAGAAACATTAAAATTTTGAAATCTGTGCAGAAAGCCTGAAAATGCATGTTTTCCATATGAATTCTCTTCACAGAGAGGCATTTTCTGCTACTTGAGTTAATATTTGGGGCAAGGAAAGTATTTCCAGGCTATGCCTGATTGCAGATGCCTCAGACAATATTCAGTGACTGGCTAATGCAGTGGTGATACCTGCAGCACTAACAGGTGTAGAGAAACAAGAGAACCACGTAACAAACTCCAAAAGACACAGGAAGAGGACTTAGCACTCAGTTTGGACTCTGTCACCACTTTCCAGCTGGGATGTCCCTATCCCTGAACTATAAGTCCAAATCTCCAAGCCATTTCAACCTGACACCACTTCTGTGTTGCCTGGCACAGAAATCAGAGTTTTAGCCCCTAAAGAGCAGCCATACCTGGCAGAAACAGCTTGTCTGGCTTGGAAAAGGAAGGTGTCTGGCCACATTACTTTGTCTGATAATTTAAAATGGTTTTTCTCTGCACCTGTCACCACTCAGTTCAGACCTTATCTATCCCCTACACCAACAGGGCCACTTCTTTCAGTCTGAAGAGTGAATGGCATCACAGCTGCCACAGGCAGGTTTGTTGGAATCTCCTGCTGCCTGCTTTTGGACTGGACTTGTGGGATGGAGATGTTACAACCACAGGGGAATGGGATTACTTAAATCAGGGGTTGGAAACAATGGCTTTGGCTGAAAATAAAGAAGTGGCTTTATACATGCCACCATCTGTATGACATCTGCAATCACCACTCTCCAAGACACTGCACTGTCCTCAGCACCCTTGTGAGTCTCCCACTCTTCCAGCACAACTCAATACCAAATGATCAGTTCATCACACTCTTGTATCCTGCCCAAGTGAACCAGTGATCGCTTCAACACCAAGGGGGAAGCGACAGCGGAAAGAGAAAAAATGACCTTTCTTTTCTAATTTTCTTGTTGGAGAGAGAACATGATGAAAATTGCAGAGTCTGGAGAGATATGTGGTAAGAGAGGCAAAGGCCGGGGGGCAGCCTGAGCAATGGGCAAGCAGCAGGGAGGAAGGGGCAAGGAAAAAGAAGAGCAGGGGAGAAGCAGTGAGCAACCATTAGTTAGAGAGATGGTTAATGAAGACAGACAGGCAAAGGTCTCTCAACAGCACTGCCTTTTGCCACTAAAAATTCCATGCACTGTCACTACAAATTTTCTTAGGATCTGTTAGCAGTTGAGCCACTTCACCTTACAGGCTCCCACGTGCCACTGTCTCATGGGAATCAGAAGGACCTGCAGGAAATGGGATAATTGTAAAGGAGGGAGCCAGTGCCAGTTTATATCCATGTATCACTAGGCTCACTATAAAATAGGACCTTCCTGGATTTTATTTGCTTTTATCATCATGATGCTGACTCAGAGGTGGAAAAGTACCGCTGCTCCTGATGGCTGAGTTCCCTCTGTAATGAGAGCAGCAGAGACTCGTACGGGTGTAGAATTCAGCTATCAGAACTCACTGCTCCCAGATGTGAGCATCTGACAACCCGAGGAACTAATCAAACACGGATCTTGAACACAAGATCAATAGGAAAGAGATGCCTTTCCCACTTGACAGGACTCTGCACGAGCAGCCAACTCACATCACACGTTAGGGCAGACAACAAAGCCCCCCACCTGCCAAGCTGCACAGAGCGCCTGGCTGCTCCCTCCCACCGGCGACTCACTCTGACACATGTTGGCAAAACCCTCTGTGTGGCTTTAAATGTCACTGCATCTTCCCTGTGGGATCTGCAGAAGGGTTTATGTGCTGTAAAACCCACCTGCACTTTCTAGTCGTATCAGCCCAAGAAAAGAACCGATCCTTCGCAACACGTCTTACTTCACTGCTTCCTTCCTTCTTTCCTTCTGGGGCTACTTCTCCCTTTTTGTATTTCAGGGACGGTATTTTCCTCGTTTTGCAACCCTAATCTGGACTCCAGGTCTGGAAATCATGGTCCATAACTGTGAAAATGGCCTCTTTGCTTGTGTTCACACACTGATGGCTCAGTACTATTGATCTTCTTAAAAAAAGGCTATAAACCTGAGTTATGAAGTAGTCCAGAAGGGCCACTTAGGTAAATAATATTACATGTAGCTAATGGACCAATTGAATTTGTGATTGGATCCTCCTTTTAAGTGCTCTAGATCTTATTTACTAATAATGCCTGGCTAAGCACAGGATGAGGAAATAAAACTGACTTTGTAACATTTTGCAATTCCTTTTCTTCTCCAAAGATACCCTCTTGTTCCAGAAAATTGCTTTTTTCATGGAGTTCAGTGGGAACCAGATTACAACCCTAAATCTCACTGCTGATCATGATGTCCCTGCGTCCCACCACCAGAAGCAGAAATTTTTTGTGATGCTTTTAAATGCAAAAAGACCCATGACTGAGTAAACACACGACCTCAGAAGTATTTGAAAAGTATAAAATTGTAATGACCTTCTGGTGCCTATGGCTGTGCAAATTCCCTTTAGCAAAGGCCTGATCATCTCAGGAAGTTTATATTCAGTTATATAAGATACATCATTCCCTGGAACAAGTGCTTTCCAAAGCTTGGAGGGCTGTAGTACAACACAAAAATGAGAAACCAACAGCTAATAAAATCAGGGATGAGTAGTCTAGTTTCACTGCCCAAGATGAGCAAAAGGGAGAGCACTAATAGCACATGTGATACAAATGCAAGGCTGCAGTCATTCGTGACTCACACTGGAGGATATGTCCTTAGAATATGCAGGGGAAAATTCTCTGTAGAATGTTCTGCACTCATCACCATCTCAGGCATAGGAAAGAATCCACATAGGCCCTGTGGTGTGGCACATAACCCTCTAATGCAAGCAGTGTTTGTAGAAGAAGACAACCTCCAACTTCAGATCATAAAATATACAGAAGTCAAAAGAAAATTCTTTGCCTGTAACTCAAAATGTCACCATTTGACTCAAGTCCCAACTCTGCAATTCTTAACTTCCTGAGGAGGGTGACAATAATGAAAGATATATATATATGTTTGATTTGGAAAGGCCAGCTCTTTGGTACAAGTCTCTTCCGCTGCATAATCAATTGGTGAGTCATGACCAACTGCATATGGGATACATATATGTGTGTATATATATATGTCTATGTGCTTTTATATATATATATATATATGCTCCCTGCTGGAAGCTTCAGCTTTGTTTCATCTTGCAAAGCAGGGAGGCTCCTTCTGGTCAAAGATGAGCAAGCTCCCTTTGCAACAGGGTACTCTCCTCTACATCTCCTCCACCAGCCAGAGCATAATTCATGGACAGAGATTTTGGGATACTGACAGCTAGATGCACAGGATTCCCACAAGCCTCCTCTTCCCACAGCAGAGCTTCCCAAATGTCCAGGGGTAGGCTCTCAAGTGATTTCATCCACAACAGGGATGATTCCAGATGTAAGCTTCCCCGGTGCTGGCCTACAGGCACGTTTCACACTGCATTGACGGGGTGTTAACGATGCTAAAATTTCAGCCAAACTCCTCAACCGTGCTGGGCTGGACGTGGGGAGAGCAACTCTAATAAAAACCAGACGTAAAACAGGTACCTTGCCCTGCAGCGCAGTCAGAGGAGTTATCAGCGCCCCCAAAAGAAAGAACCAAAGGTGCAGGACCTGCCTGTTACCAAACTGCTGATGTAACAGTGCATCCTGCATCTCCCTAGACTTCAGCTTCAGTCAAGGCCCAGGATTAAGCCATTTTTGGCAGCAAAGAGCCAGTGTGTGAAGGGCAGCTTGTTCTCACAGGTTCCAGAGGGGATTTGCCACCACGAGCTGCCAAGTGGTCCAGGGCAGAGGGGAGGGATGCAGACAGATCCCCACAGAGGTGTGGCTGGCTGCATCCCTTCCGCCAGCTCCACCAGCAGGGCCTGTGGTGCTTTGGGATGCACACCTCTGCACGAGAAGGGCTGCCAGAGTCCCCTCTCCCCTCCCTGAAGGCCTGTTCCCTGGTGTCTGTTGGTGTGTTTTCCCTCTGTTCTCCTTGAGGGTGATGTCTAATACTGAGCAGTGTTTGGTAGGTGCTGGACAGGGTCCAGCACAGTGAGCTGTGCCTCTTTGAAACAGCCACAGCAATTTTTTACTTGTTCAAACACTTTACAACTTCATCAGGATCCTGCACTTGTTCAGGAGCAAAGTTCCAGATCATTGGTGCAGACTCTTTGGTGCTGCTATAAGGCAAATGCTGATGCTTTATGATAGCACTGGAGTAGCTGCACTACCTTTCTCCTGCCTGAAAAACGCCAGGCTAGTTCAAATCTGCAGAGGCAGCAGAGTTCAGGCAGTGTAAGGCAGCACCTCCCTGCAGTAAGTTGTAAATGAGACAAGGGCACGGATTCAAATTACTAAGATGCAGTCTAGCTTGTAAGGCAGTTCTGGGCCAACTCTGAAGGGCTCTGGCCCAAAGTTGGGGATGTAGGGCTGGAAAAACCATTTGGATGAGATGCACCTTTGGCACTGCCTGGCGCAGGAGATACACTAAATTCAGTGCTTCTACCAAGATCTGAATCATGAAAGTGGGGAAAAAGAGCACTTTTGGTCTCTCAATATTCTCACCTGACAATAACAATGCACAGGACATTCGCTCCTCATCGTCGTGTCTCACACACAGCCCGAACAGCCATGCGGAATATGGGCTAACAGTCATCCTTGGGATCAGGGCATGCAACATCCTTGTCTACCTCCAGTTCTGCCAGAGGGCTCTTTGCAGGGTGTAGGTATCTCAGATTTGATTTCACCTGTCCTGAAAGCAAGACACAGCTTCCAGCATGTCTTAACGGGAAGGATAACAGCAAAAGCCTCTGGTGTTGAGCCAGTTGCAAAGCTCCTATTTGGGAGATAAAAGGAGGGGGGAGTATTGACCCATCCCTGCAATACTTCAGTATTCCTTCAACAAAAATCAGTCTTGGCTACTAAAACTGTTAAAGTTATTAAAATGGTGATGGAATGGCTGCAGCACGTGCTTTCAGCTACTGTTACAGTGAAGTATATACAGCTCGCAATTGTCCCACTTCTTTCCCCACAGCCATCACACAGATGACAAAAAATAAAAATGTACCATTGTGAGGAGCTTAAAAAAACCCAAACAACCCTGGAATATGTTCATAGTACGCATCTTTGCAAATTCAGGCAGGACAGAAAGCTCATTTTGTCTGTCTGACGTCATTGCTCTGTCCCCTACTCTTTTGAGACGGGCTATCTGTTCATTTGCCACCGTCTAATAACAAAAAAGAGATGTCAACCGAACTGAGAAATACTGTCAAGCATGCTACCCCGTTGTCTTATCTGCTAATGCAGCACCAATGTAGCATGGCATCATTATCATCTCCAGGCTCTATGTCCACTGCTTCTGTGCCTGCTGCTTGGAATCTCTGGCTGCTGTAGCTATCGAAGCACAGATTTTTTTTTACTTGTTCCCCCTCTCGCCTAACCAGCGTTGTAATCATTTCTTCAATCAACAAGATAAGCTTGGAACATCTTCTCTAGGAGAGCCGTATGGACTGCCAGACCTGCCTCAGCCCAGCTCGAAGTGCAAGTTAACTACCCAGTCACAAGAGGAAAAGACAAGATGATGGCACAGTGGCCGGGGAGAGGAACGGGCAGTGGCAGCATGCACTGAACAACTAACAGTTACGGTTTAGGCTCTTTTTCTCATCTAGTAATGGGTGGATTTGGTAGTGGTTATCAGTTACCATCTCTGAACAAGCTGTGCTGGGCTGTTTTCATTGACACCCATGTGAAAATACAGTCAGGACCCAGCACGTGCAGCTCCATCACCTGCAGCCCCTGCGCCGAGTCTCCGGGGCTACAGCGCAACAGCAGCTCTTCCTCTGGCTCCATTTTGGTTTTGTTCTTAATTCTGTCATTCCAACCAGACTGCAGGTTCTTGGAAGGAATAGGAAAACTCATGTGGTCAATTCTCAAATGTGTGTTTCCCAATTGCAAAAAAAGAAAGGCTGTTTAGACAATACTATGTTCACCTGCAGCACCTTCTGGAGATGAAAACATGCAAGACTCGTGAATTCTGTTTCCCTGAGTTAAATTCTAAACCATGGTAAATATGGAGGAATTAAAAGGCAAATTCCTTGCCTCTGCAGAATACTGGGGACAGGAAGACAAGAAACCTGTGCCCCATAGGCAGGGAGGACACCACTTGCATTTTCCAGTTGTCCTCACAAACGGGACCAAAAGGAGAGCACCGGCTGCTCTGCTCCCATGGGGGTGCTGGGGCCTGGCAGTGACACTTGTATGCCTGCACTCTGTGGAAAAGGAACAAGCTTTCAGACATCTCTCCCTTCTAAAACCTTCACAGGAGAAAGAAAGATTTTTTAGGGGCTTCCAGGCAGAGGGAGAAAAATCTGAAAAACCCAAATATTTGAAGTATCAAGAGCAGGCAACTGATCTGAACACAGCACAGCTTCTTGTGGGGAGATTATCCTCTCCTCCATCACCTCCAATCTGGCATGGGGGGGATTGCCTCTCCTGCATCAGGTCCAGCTGATGTAGGACACAGTCCCCTCTCTATGCAGTTTCCCCATGACACTGGACCCTGCCCAGTTCCAGCACACCACCAGCAAATCCTGTAGTCTGAGCCACCTGCATGGCCGTAGAGCTGAGAAGGAGAAACATTTCTGCAAGCAAAAGGTCTCCCTGGATGTATTTTAAAAGGATGGAGACCAAGCATTACAGATTGCAATGGCAGGGCAATCACAGTTTGTCTCAGTCGTGGTTTTGCACAAGTCAGCCCTGGTCCTACCGTTCTTCACTGCTACTTCTGCTGAGACAGTGCCTCGACAAAACAACTGCCCTGGCTGTGCAGTAAAGCAAGGTATTTTATGGAGAGGTGGAAATGCCATACAGAAAAGAGAAATCTTCGTAAAAGGAACGTGGGAGAGAGCTTCTCCTGACAATGATAATAAACAGAATAGTCTGCAGATAAAATAAAGAAGCAAAATCAAATCCTAGTTCATTAAGATAGCTCAGGAAAGAGCCTAGAACTGCAGACTGGACAGTTTTTGAAGACCCACAGAAGGGCTGCAGGCAATAAAAACACATTCATTTAGAGTGCAAAAATGTTGTTCTCGAGAGTGTTAAGCAGGCAAATCCAAAAGACATCAAAAAATGCTGCACAGACATAAAGCAACCTGGAAGAGGAGTAACACTGTTACACCGCTTTTAAGTGAAGAAATGCAGAGAATCAGATATTTGCTTCTATTAATGCCCTAAAAAGGTTCCTGAATAATATCTCCAGCATAAACTTGTCTGTTCAACCTCCAGATCACTCCTATAAAAATCAGAGATTTGGGTCAGAGATTTGTAGGGGTGATTTGCAGGAGTAACCATGTTATTTCTTAATCATTGCATACTTACTTTGTGCCCTCTGGCTACCAACAGTAACACCCAGCTTTTCAGACACAGATCTAAAAGTACTTTTAAAAGGATGAACAGCACTCCTCCTCTTGTTGTGTGGACTGGAAATGTGCAGCAAACAGAAGTTACTGGTTTCCTCCTTTTGTGACAGCAAGTGACAGCCGGCCAGAAATACAGATACACACACACATTATATACTTAACATATATATATTATATAGCTTTATAGGTGTAACAGATCTTTGGTGCCTACTGAGGCAAGCTCAATGCCAGAGTGATTTGCAGGCAGAGTGCTCCAGGGAAGCTGTGTCACTGAGCCCCCTTGGAGGGGTGGGAAATGCTCTTCTCCTGTCCTCCTCCTGCCTCCTGTGAAAAGAGACCCAAGCAGGAGTTTTGCCCACACCTGCCCCTCACCATACAGGCAGCCACAGCAATACTGCGGTCTCTCTTCCCTGAGCTCACACCTGACGTTTGCAGACATCCTTCTGCCCCATAATCTGACAGTGGAAGCCTTCTGGTACCCTCTTCCAATCTCACAGCAGTGATCCCCCTCTCCTGGGACCCACACCCTGACAGAGGGTAGCAGTCCTGTTCCATGAAAGGTTGTAGCAGAAGTGATGATAAAAACTAGAAATGTCCTACCTTACTAGGGAAAACCTTATTTTAAATATCCCACAGAGCTACTCTGTCACATACTGAAAAACCTGCAGAACATTATCTTGGAAATCAGTTCTTGGCCTTTCTAAGGGGAACGACTTAGGTGGGCACTGGATGCTTTTTCTTCCTCCACGAACTCTTGTGTATGATATACCTTAATGCTGCCGCTTTTTTCTTTATGTATATTCTTCCATCAAGATACTATTCTAAATTTTTCTCCCATTTTCTTTGGGATTTAATTTTGCAGTTTGCTTCCCTGTTCAGTTAAGTGTTCATTCAAGACACCTCAGACATCCAAGGTGAGGCTCATCAATTACTCTTCAGAAGAATTTTATTTTGTATGCTCTGGGTTTTAGGCTCAGCTACAGCATAACTGCAAGGGGTTCATGTTTAAATTGAGCTCTATTCCTCTGGCTACAGGAGTAGGCCTATGCAAAAGAAATGCACGAATCCATAAATAAGGCTTGGCACAATTTCACTGCTCTTCTTAATGTTGAAATTTTCAAGCTCTGTTTTCCCAAACCTCTTATTTCCAAATTCCTGCACCTGTTAATTTGTTAATTCTGTTTTCAGTGAGTTTAGACTTACGTATTCTTAATTATGCTAATGAATAATAAACTACTTAAAATATTAATGTTTTTCAAACCTTAAAAAGAAAACAGTTAACAAGTACCTTGTCCCTGGGTCTGTCTTTACTGTTGGACCCACAGACCAGTACAGGGCGTTACCTTTTGTCTACTAGATTCTCTTGCGAGGACATTGTGTCTTCCCTTTCTCCCTCCTCCCTCTCCCTCTCCCTCTCAGGTTTCTTCTGACACAGCTTCACTTTCTCCTTTTCAGTCTGATCCCTGTTGAGAAGATCTCATAGGTTAATGAAAATCACCCCCAAGGTGGTAATTATCACAGCTGTCTCTACCAGTTTTCTTTTCCTCTCTTGATATTCATTTCCTCTCCCCTCCAAGGCTCTGCAAAGGCTCCTTGCTGCTGCTCCCTTCCACCTGGCCCTCACAACTGGTGTCTGGAACCTGCTGAAAGTTCCTGGGGTGCCACAGACCTGTGTCCCCCTCCTGTCCTCTGTGCATCTCTCAGGACTCTGTCAGTTGTAATTTTGGCAAAGGAATGAGGCAGGAGACAATGTGTGGTCCCTACAAGGCAGTAGCTGTGGCCTCTCCTTTCCGTGCACCCACAATTTCACCAACTGCTCTTCTGCTCTCCCTGAACATCACCTGGTTCGTGTTTTCCTGGCTCCTCCACGAAACACAGGTTAGATCAGTGTAGACATACACCAAAATTGTGCTTTATTGCAAACAAAAGGAAGAGAGAGCACTGAGCCTGCGAAGAAGAAAGGTGACTAACTGCTTGATTTACCCAAACAACATCTACCTGCAGAATGTTCTTGGCTGGTGTTCCTTCCGATCTGTGCATTCCCGATAAAAGCTGAACTTTTTATGCACCTCTCTTCCCTGGATGTCTGCACAGAGCTGCTAAATCACAGATACACTTGCAGGATACCATTCCCACCATCTCCCTGACAAGGCAGCATTGTTTCTTACAGGACAGATGGATTACAAGACACTGATCCCCGCCAACAGAGCAGCAATGAACTGTCTGCAAAGTGACTCTGAAAGCAACTCTTTTGGCATTAAGACTGAGAACGAGGATAAACCACACCCAGGAGAAGGCCACCTAAGCAGCATCACCCTCAGCAGCATATCAAGGAGCTGTGTGGCCGCAGGAGAGCAGTTTTCCCCAGGGTTCTGTGCTGTTTGTAACTGCTCACAGTCTGCACAACTAGACTAGATTACAGTCATGCCATGCTTGTCACTTCCTTGGGAGCCTAGCCACATTGGCTAGGGTTTATTTTCAGCCCTGAGCTTTGGGAGTTCAATAATTACATGAGAATGTGTTCTTCTGGGGGAAAAAAAAAAGTCTCTAGCCTCTAGGGTGTGAAGTAAAGAGTGTGAGTCACTGAGTGAACTTCATTGATGCAGAAACCAGACAGAAAGTGTCTCAAATTTTCTAGGTTTAAAAATCTCTTAACTTTAAGCCAAAGTTTGCAGAGTTGAGGTATGGGGCAGAGAGGGGAGAAACCGGCCTTGGAGCACAGGGACTTGGCAATACTCGAATCACAGAACATCCTGAATTGGAAGGGACCCACAAGCATCACTGAAGGCCAACTCCTGGCCCTGCACAGGAACACCCCAAAAATCCCACCCTGTGCCTGAGAGCATTGTCCAGACTGTTCTGAACTGTCCAAATGTTCCAGACTCTGAACTCTGTCAGGCTCAGGGCTGTGACCACTGACCTCGGGAGACTCTTCCAGTACTACAGCTGCTTGATTTGGGGCTGCCAGACCTTCTTTGCAGGCCACTGCACCTCCTTCCCTATAAGCCCTTTCCTGGATAGGATCTCAGCACGATCTGTGCTGCAAGGGATGTCTTTGTGCTCTGCTCTGGTACCAGGCGGGTCAGGGCGACAGCGGCATTTTGTACACTGACTCAAGCCCACACACTTCAAGGATTGCCTGCTCTGCTATTTATAAAGCTAAAAGGGTGTTATCACTCAGTCAGCTCAGTGCAGAAGCATCACTGGCATTCTCCACGAAGACAGCTTTGTTAGTCCATTAAACCATGCCAGCTCGATATCATACACCCTTGTTCACATGTAGTGACAGAGGACCCCTTCGAGTCAATCCGATAAAGCAGCCACCAATTTAACACTGCTTTTGGCAGAGAAGTGCATTTCTATACAGGCCTACTTACAGCCAAGGCCTGCTGAAGCTTCTTTCCTGCAAGAGCTTAATATCAGCTGACAAATATGTTACACACTGGACAATTTTATTTCAGTATAGTCATAACTGTGGCTACAGACAGAAATGCAAACAGCACAGATGTTACCAGACAGGCACTATTTTCAAAGGGCCCTCCACTTGCAGATCCCTGCCTACGAGCACATCTGGTCAGGGATCCCTGAAAAACAGAAAGGATCATCACCCTCATTTTCTAGGTAAAGAAGGCAGGAGACACTACCAACTTCAGACAGAATATCTAGGGCCAGTAAACCTCATTCCACTCCACACACCTTAACCACTGATTTAACTACATGCAGAAGACTGTAGAGGAGAGTAAGACCTCCCTACTGATGTTTTCCCTACTGATGTTTTCACTCAAACAAGGCATTTGAACAGCAGATGTACAGTGATGATGCACTGCTAGTCTCCTCTGACAGGCACTGTTCATTCAAATCCTCATTTCCTTTTGGTTTCCTCTTGCTTTTTTATCTGAAATCTTCCATCCTCAATGACTGTGAAGAATCTGAAAATTCAGGTACCTGCTGCTTAGACAGCTGCAGGAGTTAGCAGACACTCTGGAAGGGAACAAAAGGCTCAGAGAGGTTTGAACAGCCCCATCCATCTCAGTGAGGTGTTAATTCTGGGGCAGGATCAGTGCTGGTTCCAATTCCAATCCTTATAAATGAGGAGATGGAAAGTTAGCAGTTTGCATTATTTATCCTTCATACCTCCATGCTTGGGTGATGTTTGAAGACACCCTCACCTATTTTGCCCCACATACCGAATAAAATTCATACAAGAAGTGAGCTGTGTTTAAAGTGTTCACTAAAACACAGGAAACACACAAAGTTTAAGCAGCGATGCAAATTGCTGGAGGGACCAGTGCAGATGTCAGACATCACCGAGACACTGTTTCACCTGGCATATGTTACTTTAGAAAGCAGAGACTGGAGTGGCACTCCCAGCTTTTGCTTGCTCAGGCTGACCCCAGTCCTGGACTCTTGAACTCCCTCCTGCTGTGAACACAGTTCAAAATGTAATCCTCTGGTGGACAGCTGTGCCAGAGAAGCAGGACTTTTGACATGGACAGGAGGAAGGAGCATCAAGCTAAGATTCCCACTGCACAGCTACCTGAGGCTTAGCTTTCTGCACACCTACAAAGCTGCCAGGAGGGCTGGGGACGACCAGAGAAGCAGCATAACCACATCAGCTGAGTTTCTCACACATCATTAGGCCTGTGGCAAAACAAGGACAATTAATGTGTGGGAAATGAGACTGGTCCCCAGCTCTGCTTCTTGTGCCAGTTACGTGAATGGGGTGTGTTATAAAGTACACTCCATCACACGTGGCAAAATAAAGTGTAGCTAAAATCCTTGAGGTGCCTCAGAAATTCTCTGGGGTTAAAAAGTAATCAGGACTCTAACTGGGAGTTTTAACAGCAGCATCTGCTCCATCCAACAGCCACGTCCCAGTGACGTGGAAAACTGGGGATTTTTCCACTGCCTTTCTGCTGCAGCTTGGGAGTTTTTCAGATATACACTTCTGATTGCTTCTGTCATTGGGTTTAGGGGTATCACTGGTGGCTACAAGTAAGGACACCAAGAGGCCCCAGTCTTGGTTATTGTAACAAGAACATATTCTGTTTCTAGAATTCATTTTTTGCTTTCTTCCCAGCTTCAATAAATTTCACTGCAC
>JAYRBT010000156.1:17009631-17040374 GCA_036023395.1 Myiotriccus ornatus
TTATTGTAACAAGAACATATTCTGTTTCTAGAATTCATTTTTTGCTTTCTTCCCAGCTTCAATAAATTTCACTGCACAGTTCTCCTTTTCAAGATACTGTCAGCGCTCTTCTTTCCAGATACATAAAAGCACATAAAGTGTCTGATTAAAAAACAGATACAAAAGAGTAAACCCAGCTTGTATAACAAACAACTGGCACAGACATAAATTGAAGACCTGGAGATTTTTTTCACTTACTCTTTCAGGGGGCCTAATGACCATGTACAGTTCCATAATTTCAAGCTCTGTGGTTAGTTTTACACATTTCCTTGTTCATGTAATTAGCTGTTCAATTCTTGAACACTGTCCATTAAATTTTATTACCCACAATGAAGTTTTCATAGCAGAGCAGCAGAAATTACAGCAAAAGCAGTACCAATGGAGGACATGTTACATGCATCATCACAAGGGAAAACTGGGACTTCCTTCAAATTCTGAGATTTTTCTAGACAGACTGTATGACTGATTAAAATAGTTAGTCTGTCACAAATCTAAAATTAATTCTTTGACTCTTTAGGATTACCCTTCATCCCTGCTAGCTTAATTACACACAGGACTTAATTTGGATTCACCAAAAGTATTCAGGTTCACAAGTCTCTCAAGACTTCATTTTTCAGGTCCCTTCCTGTAACTATGCTAAAGGCACGGTTTTGTATTTAGTAGCTAATTACAGCTAGTGTATGCATGAAAAAACAAAATGAAACTAAACAATCTTTTACTTTGATAAACTAAGGCCAAATTCTTCTCAACATACTGAGGCTTCCCTACTCCTTGTGTTCTGAAGTGCCATAATGGACCAGAAATACCTTTTTGTTCAGGGTTACAGTACTTGCAGCCTAACTATCTTTCCTCAACTTCTTCAGCCCCTCCTTCTCTGGGATTTCCATCCCCTGCCCATCAATTGCCTTTGCCAGCACAGCTCTCCAGTGGGAAGCCAGATTCAGCACACACTTTCCTGTCCCCTTCCTCACTTCCAGGAGCCTCTGCATTCCGTTTTTTACCTGGATTTTGCTGCCAGTAAAGACATTTTTTCAATTCTGTCTAAAATCCATTAGGCCAATTGCTTGCTATGTGCTTTCTTCACACACCTTTGGCCCAGGTCTGGCTCCTTCCTCCCAGGGCTGTTTTCAGAGCTGCAGTTCAGGTCCCTCTGCACTGATTTCTGATCAAGACACAGTAGAGTAGACCCTTCTACCTCTGACAACCACAAATACTGTCCCTTGTGCCAGACCAGCAGCCAGCAGAGGCTGAGCCAAACATCCACCTATTCTCCAGCTTTCACACAGGCACATGCAAGCATGGCAAACTACAGGACACCATCCATGCCCGTGAAGGGTTCCCTGATTTTAGGTAGTGACAAAGTTAGCTATTCACCTATTTGGCTCTATCTACATGAGCTCAAGTTCCTCCCCACAGTGAGCAAGGGATGCTGCTGCCACTACTCATCCTACAGATCCCAAGGCAAGGAATTCACCTACTCCTTTGGCAGCCCTTCTCCTTACAAGAGGCTGTTTCAGTTGGAGAGAGAATCAGTGCAGCTCTCAAATGGCTCGGTTCAATCCTGTGAACTCAGGCATTTCTCCTGTCTCCTAAAAGACATACTCAGAGTCCTCTGCAGTTAACTCATCCCACGTCACTTCAGTAAGTGTCCCCTCTGCATGTGTTTGTTAGAAATTAGTTACTTGAACACACAAATTTGGGGTTTTTTCCCCACTAGTTGCCTCTGGATTTCCCAGGGGAAGATGAACGACGAAGAGGAGGGCTATAAGCCATATGAGCTCCACCATACATATATATCATGGTGACTACAGCTCTTCCCTCTGCCCTGCTTTTTCTCCAAGCTCAACCTTCATTATTTAAAGGTGCCACTTTTGGCTGACCCCAGCACACTGCTGTGCATCACACCCTGCACCAGCCACGCCACTGCTGCTGTCTTTGCCCTCACGACGCCTGCTTGTCTCCCACCCACACGCTCCTGCAATGGGAAGATGGCACAGCAGTCCTTGTACCTCTCCTCAAGGCCAGGCCTGGGGGCTCCAAATGCCATTTATACAGAGCATGCACTTTGGAGGGATTCCAAGTTGCAGATGCTTTTCTGCCTCAAGTCTTCATTTTTCCTCCTGGTACTCTGGATTTTATTTCTGTGACACAGAACAGTCCACCCTCGCTCAGTCAGGGATGACTTATTTTCCTTAGCAAAATCAAAATGTTTTGCTAAGGGTATATTTCAGGCCTTGAAATAGGTTTTGGTGGGATTTTTTTTTTTTTTTTAATATAAGGATTATTACCCAGTTTCCCTTTATTTGTGTTTTGGGTTTTCTGTTGTGCTTTTAATGACAGCAGCACTCAAACTCACGCTGAATGTGCTGGGTCAGGTAAAGCAAACAGTGTCCCACTTGTGAGATGCCCTCTGAAGCAAAAAAATCTGCTCAGCAAATCATACTGCCAGTCCCAAACCTCTGATGACTTAGCCAAGAAACCACACATCACCTTCAAGGGGAACTACAGGAGTGAGGGGTCTGGGTGAAAGAAGCTGGACTCCTCCAAGAATTCCCTTGTATTATTTCAGGAGAGCTACTCAGGCCCCTTGTAAACCCTTAGCAGGACAGTCCAAACTGTTAGACAGTGACTGACTCGTTCCACTTTTCAGGTGGAAAAAAATCAAATGCTATCCGTATGTTTCCCAAATTTCTTTCTGGACTTCAACATTCTTCAAAAGAAAATGAGGGGCAGCGAGAGCTCCAGAGATGCTGCACTCCTGCCAACGATCCCACCGTCTGAGCTGCCCCGAAACACATGCAAACACTGCACCAGATAATGCCACAGAGAGCGAGTGGAAAGCTGGCATGAAGTGTTCAGCACGCCTCCAGTACCGTCCTCCTCAAAGCCTTTGAAAAAGGGGAAACCACTTAAACAAACAAACACACACCCCATCCCTCCCTGGGGAAAAAAAAAAGAAGATTGCCCACTCTGGTTTGTGCAGTGATCAACATCCCAAAGCCACAGACGCAGCCACGGAGCCAGCCAGCCCAAACCTGTTATTGGCAACGGAGCTGTTTGCTCGCACCGCGAGGCTGAACGGGAACAACATTTCTGTGGCGGCGCAGCAAAAGGTTAGCACTTGCATAAGCTGATAAATGTGAAGTCAAGGTGACTCCACTTTTATGTTTTACATTAGCATAGCACTGCAAATCCTGAGGGCACACAGCAAAGTCTAACGAAGCAACGTATGCAACCACAGCGTTGCAACCGAAAACATCGCGGGGAAAATCCTTCCTCCTCGAGCCTAAAATGCAGGACAGCTCAGGCTGTGTTTGCAGTCTGCTCAGGGAGAGGATGCCAAACAAACCAACACGAAGGTACAGGGATGAATACTGCCTGTTAGAGGTACCTCCTACACGATATTATTACTTTGCATTAAATTGAGCAGAAATACCCAGGTTCCGGAAACAGCGTCTCTTTGTAATACCTGCATGATTGGATGAATAAATATGTTTTAATTAACTGCCTTTTTTATAGTAGGCTGTAACAAAACACTGAAAATCTGAGAAGCTGATAGCTGGCCTTGAGATTTCAAATAACCTTCTAATTAAGTCTGTATATATTTATATGTCATCTTAGTGAAGAAAATACTTAGAGCTCTCCTTTCTTTTAACTTCTTTTTCTATTTCCTTTTCTAGTGTTAGCTATTAATTTACTATGCTCTTCCTTCACACTGCTTCAGCCAAAGCAGAGCCAAATTGTTCAAGTGCACGTTATGCACTCTGAATTTCATTCTGCTTATGCAGATTCACTCGTCTTGCTGACTTCACCGACATAACTCCAAACTGCACTTCAGGTAAAACTGAAAAGGGAAGTTGCTATCCTGGACTCCTTCCTGCTTCATTGCACTTACGATGCCATTGACTAGACTCACCCAATTAAAACTCTTCTCTAACTCAGCAGGGAAGGCATTGCAAAGCTTTGGTAGCACATCAAAGCATCTCTGTGCTTTGCTTCCCGTTTCATGTCCCACCAGTGTGGTCTATGACGTGCTGTTATGTGCCACCGACGTGGTCTATCACATGCTGTTATCAAACTTCTTCGGTTCTCAGCCCCTACGTTTTGACTCAGTCTATTGTCACTCACTTTTGGGCTTTATCTTCCCTCCTCAGCACCCTCAAAAAAAAAAAAGCAGGAGAAGAGAACAAGTGCCAGTGTAGGAGTATCTCTCTATCCATATGTCACCAGTGCTTTGCTGAGTTTGAATGTGCAACTTTAGGGGGAGCTTTAGAACCAAATAAAGCACAAATTTGCGGGACCATCTCCTGGTGCCTTCTATATCTATGTGCAGAAATAGGGTTTCAGGTAGCAGGAAACACTGGAGGGGACCCTCCAAAGACTGTATTGACATTACCCTGGAGGGTAAAGATGGAAAAGTTCCTGGGCTGTAATAAATAGAAACACGATTCTTTCTTGCAACAATCACATGCCGTTGGGTTTTAGCATTTCCTATGGGTGAAATCTATGGTTTTCTGCCCCATAATGTCTCCCCAGCAGCCCAGACATGAAAGGCACTGACAGCAGTGCTACAAACACATCCTGGCTGGTCTAATGGCAGTGGATTACTGGGTTTCCACCAGCAATAGTTCATTACTTCGCAGTATTCATCAGTTCCCATGGATTCAAGTGCTCATGCAAAGTGCAGTCATTCTCCAAACATCTAGGAAAATGGAGATGGTCCAACTGAAAATCCTTCTGGTATTCAGACACCCCCCTGTGTCTTCAGCATCCCCACTGCACAGAGGTGGTCCAGCTAGCCTAGCCAAATTCTGCAGTCTGAGGAGGCGGTTTCCAGAGTTCATTTTTCAGCTGCAAGACATTCTCATTACTACCAACGTAATGCCCTTGATAATGGTAATTGATCCATATGGATTCAACAGGAATGCTAGAAGAAAACATTAGATTGGGCTTCTGGTTCTAAACCAAGATAATAAAAAAATAAATTTAAAAGAGATACAAGTAGGTCTACTTATGTGTTTGTTAATTTAGAAACAAACCAGTACTTTGGAGCAGCATCAGTTATCCATCATATTTATCTTTCCTATAAAAGACTTTGCACTTCCACTGAAGAACTGCCCGTATTCTTCACTTCTCATATCTGAGGTCTCAATTCTTTACTACTCCATTCCTCAGTTAGTGCTCACAAAGGCAGATTCTGTATGTTGAAACTATAAAAGACAATTACAATGGGAATCCATCCATCAAAAAATCCACACAGCATGTTGGTACCCCTCGTGTACCCACCTTCTTAGTAGAACACTGTTCATTTGCTTCTGAGCTAATAAACTGAACTCAGTGACAGCTCTGTGTGGCACAGCATCAAGGAAAGAAAAGACCTGGCTTTGACTTCTCAGTCTTGCATGATCATGGGTACACTGCTGTGTTTCTCTTTCCTTGTCCGTAAAATGACTGAAAAGGCTGCTAATCTACCCCAGCTCCACGTTAAGAGGCTCAATCCATAAAGCCGATTTAAACTGCAACTGCAATATGGGCACAGTAATAATGCCATTTAACATACTTCAGATTTTCCAGCGACGAACAGCAACTACAAGCCTAAGTTGATTTTTTTTTGTTTTTGAACCTTGCATTCTCTTCATAATGTGTCAACATTTAAGCACAGGAACATGCCACAGCCCAGGACTCCCTGCTCTGTGTCTGCACACTGCTGTGTGACCCAGCATGTGCCCACTCAAGCCTGGCTGTCCCTTGGAAAGGGAGAAAAGTCCATGCTGTAATGTGTGCAACAGCACTCAGTCTGCCTGTGCTCCTGGAAACTTTTGACCAGAGCAGGCTCTCAGTGTCTGGATGAAGCAGAAGAACAACTTGTGGCTGCCCAAATTCCCCTACAGGCACCACAGAAATTGAGATACCAGTCTGTAAGCCATTGTTGCTGGCAAAAATGCGTTTGGCCGAACATCCAAGAACCAGAGCCCCCCTAGATCGGGGTCTGAAATGGCCACAGACCAGAAAAAAAAACATTCCATCTAGCAACGTAGTTTCTGTGAATGATCTGACAGCAGCAGAGACTTGGCAGGTGTTTGAGGTCTTATCCTAGTTCAAATGTAGGAGCAAGGAGGCACAGCATCCTCTCACAGCACCGCAGCCTCACTGCTCCAGGTGTGGCGGTTAAAGGACTTCAGCCAAGCAGAACAACCAGACTAAAGGACTCTGAGAGAGAACCACCATGAAACGGCCTCTGTAGCAGGACTGTGGCAATCACACCTCTTTGACTGTGTCTGGAACAACTCCTTAGTTCCCTTCACCTTGGCCTGACTCTGATTGTGAAACTCTGAAAATGGGTTTTCTGAGGGCTGAGCCTGAACTTCTGGGCTCAGTTCGCCTCCACTCTGGGAGGGACAGAAGGATACTTCTGAAGAGGTCACCTTCACAAGTCGCCTGCTATGCAGGTGCAGGCAGGTGTCCCTGCTCCACATACACGCCTCTGGTCACTGAGGGGAAGCTCTGCATGCAGAAGCAGGAAAAAAAAAAAACCAGAAAGATTTGCTAGTTATTTGTGCTACCTGACCCACTAAACAGCTGCATGGCCAGTGCAGATGAACTATTTTTGACTCCAGAAAGCCCTGTATGAAGAGCTAAAAGACTTCTAGAACACCTCTCCCTTTCATCCACTGCAGCATCCTGCATCAATTACTTTCAGCCAAGCCACTCATCAACTCCTGTCTTTTCCCAAACTATTTCAGTCAAGCAGGGGTTCATGTGGCTTCTGTGGACAGCAATGGGTTTATTTTTGGGAGGGGTGTCTACCCTCCCCGATTCCATTTCACGCCAATAGCTAATGAGATGGCTTGCTGACTGCTGATATTCCTGCCCATGTCTTTGACAGGCAAGGCGCCCACTCACCAGCTGCTCAGCCTGTTTGATTAGGTTACAGACAGGGAGCAGGGAAAACTGCAGGAGATAATGTGGAAGCAAAGGCATT
This sequence comes from Myiotriccus ornatus, assembly GCA_036023395.1. NCBI lineage: Eukaryota > Metazoa > Chordata > Aves > Passeriformes > Tyrannidae > Myiotriccus > Myiotriccus ornatus. The sequence goes on from JAYRBT010000156.1 coordinate 17,016,653, forward strand.
CCGTGTGTGTGCGCAGGCGCACGTGCTCACCGGACCACAGCGTGCCCTCATCGCCAGTCCTTGGTGCAATCTCAGTAACGTGCATGTGTGCACAGCAGCACCAAACCCTGTGTGTGGTGAAGAAGGAGAGCTGGGAAGATACCACTCCAAACTTGGCACGATGTCAAGACGCACAGAAACCCACAGACGAATGTCAGAACATTTGCCCTAACACTCCAGAAACACAGAGCTCCGCGCTTAAACAAAGATGTGCATTTTAAGGCAGGCACTTGGTTTAGACCTTGAGTCTGAGAAGCCTGAAGCCCTTTTCCCAGCCACAGAGCCTCCCCTGGTCTGGGTTCAGCTTGTGCCCCTCATGTCCACAGCACAGACAGGAGACCGAGGGTCTGTCTGGAACATGGAATTGAATCTCTCCTGTTGTGCATCCAAGCTGGCCATGGGGTGTCAGTCAGGACCCACAGGAGCTGCTCTCCCTGCCAAGGGAAGCTCGTGGAGCACAGGGTTGTGTCTGGGCTGCCTTGTTCTCTCCACCAGCCCTTGCAGAGCCACTGGGCACAGTCAGCTCCAGCTCTCACGGACTCTCCCAAGAGGGAAGTTAGTCTGTGTTTTCTGGCTGAATAAATGGGATATTGCAGAAGAGGCAAAGTTGGGAAGACTTTTAAGATTCTTCAGAGGCTCAGTCTGTGCTTCCCAGATGAAGATCCCCTGATGGTATTATACAGAACAGAAAGACCTGGGTAAAAGATTTTCACTATAACTTTAAATATACTGCAGGGACTTCACATCTTTTCGTTCAAACATTCTTTGTGCTCTCCTGCCCTCTTCCATAGATCAGGTTTTACTTCCTTTGTCCACAAAACCTCTCCTCTACAGTTAAAAAACCCTTCTCTTGCAGCAGATGCTTCTATTTGAAATAGCCTTCCCAGCTGTTCCCTGGGGATCCACCTCAGAGCCCCTGTCCATTCAGTCACCGACCACATCCCTGCCTTTAACTTGACCTCACAAGAGAAGACTCAGTGATGAGGCACTGATGTCCCACGAATCCTTATTCCTCTTGTTTCTATTATGAACAATTTTAAGGCATTAAGGCAATTTTATAAACCTGGAGGTCTTTCCTCCTGGAAACTTTCAAATACCCCAAATACACATAATACAGAGATTTCCATTAACTGCAGCTCCCGGCTAAGTAAGAGATCAGCAACTCCATTTCATAATTCAGCACAAACCAGAATGAACAGGACGAAACACCGAACGTGAGAGTGGAATTATTTCATCTTGTCCCAGCCAGAACCCTGAGCCCCAAATATCTTCATCCTCTCACTGGCTTTGTCAGTAAGGCTTCACACGATGAAATTCCTGCAGCTTCCTATGTTAATCCATTAATACCTGGGAGAGCAGGCTGAAATCTCTACCCTGGTTATAATTCTGGAACCAAAACGCCCAATAAGCACTATTCCATAAGCTCTGCTCTTCCCTCTTTATTTCACTGAGAAGAGAGTGATTTTTCTGTTTTAGCAAGCTGTTTGTGCCAGTGCTAGGAGAACACGGGAATGGATTAAATCCACGATCTTTCTATCCCAAGATGTTATCTCTGGTGATGGGCAGCAGCCTGTGTTCCCTTCTGCACTCTCCCTGCATCTGGCAATTCATAGTACAGGGACCCACAGGTTACATCCAGACCTTCATGTGTTCTATCCACTCTCTGTTCATTGTGAACTCATCTTTCTCAACCTGCTTATGCTTTTGCCCTCCACAGGCTCCCGTGGTAACAAGCATTACAATTTAATTAGCAGACATGATAGGAAACATATCTGACTCTATTCAGGTGCTTAAGCCAGTCTTTCCCAAACAGTGAATCAGATCGCTCTCTAAGGATACAAAAGGGATGCAGGACACGTGAGAGGGGCCAGGAAATTGCTTCAGTTCTCAGTAGAACATGTTCACTGCATGTGAAGAGGGGGAGAGAGAGAGAGAAGGAAGAGGGAATAAGGACAAAGCAGCCTCCTGGCTTGAATCCAGAAACTGAGCTGAGAATAAATAATAATACGTGTCTAATGATCTAACAGAAACACCCATAATTCCTATTAGCAAAAACCATCCTGCTGCCAAAGTCAAGTCTCCTATCATGGCCACGGTGACCAATATGATATAGAACCTGATGTGCCCTAAAGAACATAAAAAAGGGAGAAATGAGGGCCCAAGTCTACTCATCCAGAAATATTCCTCCGGCCATCATCTCACAGAAAACACCACAAGGATGCCATACCTACAGCCATCCTTCACTCTAAGGGCTCCTTGTTGCTTTCCAAGGCAGGAAATCTCAGAAAGAGCACAAATTTTAGGTTGAACATCTCCACACAACAACACAGCATCCTCTTTACCACGATGGTAAAAGCGGCCGAAACATGAGGCAGGTTATCCAGCAGGGAGGCAGAGCTCTGGGGAACATGCAGCAGGGGGCAACCAGCCCCAGTTCTCCTCATTTCAACCCTGGATGTCAGCACATTCCTTGCTTCCCCAGGAGGGAACTTAACCTAACTTATCCTGAAAACACACTGAAGCAGAATCACTCACAGCTGAGGGGAATAAAAACCCTCACACAGGGACAGTTCCAGTCTCCCATGACTTTTAACTGCACTGAGCCTGGACATTCAAGAGAACCTGTTTGGAAAGATGCTCTGTAGCAGTGATTTGTGCTTACTGGCCATCTCACTTGGCAGGAGAAACAAATGAGAGCAGCCTTTTTGCCTTGCCCTGATTTGGTGCTAGAGACTCGTCTAGATAAGAAACCCGCAGTTGTTTAAAAGCCACTCGACTCTCTGGTACTCCTTACTCTGAGCCACAAGCTGGGTCTCTGCAATTACTCATACCAACTCCCCCCTGTCCTCCAGGATTTCATGTTCAGAAACATTCAGGAATCACTTGCCAACTTGCATTTTTTCCCCAAATCGGACACTGGAGAGACTACCATCCATCAGTGGCAGCATCCTCCCTCTGGGACAGGCAGCCCACCTGGTTCCCAGCTCTCACAATGGGCCACTTGAAATGTGGCAAATGCAGGTGTTGACATGAGCCTGCTCACCTTGGTACCAGGCTGTCAGCCCAACAACTGGAAACCTGTGCTCGTGTGTAATCCTTGCCTTTCAGGCACTCGCTTCCTTCGGGTTTCTCTCATTTCCAGAGGCAACAGACCGTGGCAAATCCAGACCTGAGGTTTTGATGGTTGCAATCTGCTGAACTTGGTGATCCTTGCTGATCATGTCTTTATAACTGTCTCATCCTGGAGGTTGGCTTTTCCCTGCTCTTCTCATGTTTTCCTTTCTCTCCCTCTCTAGCCAGAAATGATTTACATGTTTGTTTACTCTGAGCTACATTCATCTGAGTCATTCAGCAACTCTCTACCCACAACCATATTACAGCAAATTTGGAACTGGAGTCTCAGCGAGTGAATATTATGCTGTTGTCAAGATGAGAATGGGGGGGGCTAAAGACAGAGAAACTCCAGGCAAAGAAATTACTTTATATTTACACCAGTGTAACAATTAGTAGGATTTGGCTCATTTTGTACAAATTATACTACTGTACTTGTAGGAATGATCTTCTGTTTCAAACTAATTTTAGCCACCCTTGAATGCTCTTCCATCTGTTGTAGAAAAAAAATTTTTTGCACACAGCTATTGTGAATTTTCTCCTCCGAGGTATGTTTTCAAGAATTGTATCTTTCAAAAAACAACATAATCATATTATTAGCAAGACTCACAGCTCAGCTGACAGTACCTTGTCTATTAAATCCACAACATGAAAAGACCTCAGAACTGAGATCCTAACTATTTTTTTTGAGTTTGCCAGAAATAAATCTTTGCAAAAAGCAAGCTAATCAAAGAATTTTGAGCCTTGCATTACCTTAAATGCAATTTTGAGTAGAAGCTATTCAGAGAATCTACCAAAGCAGAAAGAGGCTAAGAAAAGTAACAATGCCTTAAAAACATACATTACAAAAACAATGAGATTTCAATATGCTAGAATGAAAAGTAATGCCCATCAAAATAGAAATCATTCTCTCAGAAGCCCAGTAATAAAAATTAGGAATTCTGTTACTATGTACTTGCAAGATAAATTTAAGCTGATCAGAGGTTAGTCTCACGCTCAAGTCCTTTTCCATCTAGTTTCTTTTCACAGCTTAAAAAAAAGCCAGCACTTCAACCTTTTTCTTTACTTTTAATGCTAGAAATGGATGCTGTGGAAGTATCTCGGACATAGCTCTTGCCTAGAAAGACTTGCTCCTAGCTGAGAGTGTTTTGATCATTGCTGTATCTCAGAATGAAAGTACAAGCAGATGGAACAGCAAAGCCACACCACAGAGACCAGCGGATTCACAGTGGGCCAGTAGGATGTCATGGTCAGGGGAAGTGTTTTCATGTCTTCACCCACTATTTACAGCTTAAAGGGTCTGGGACTGAAATGTTTCTTCAGCTGATAATTGCTGACAAGTTCCATGCAGAAACTTGGAGTAAATATTCATGGACCAAAGAAAGAGTGACACATGTGGTAACACCCAAATGTGATTTTTTTTCTTTTTCTTTTCTTGAGAAACGACACCAGATTTCTTCACAAGGGAGTACTACTCAAGAAAACAGTTCCTTTAGTTTGCTTTGGAGCTCACTGGACAGACATTTGGCTGCCGTTCGAATAAACTGCCTAAAGATACCGCTTTAACTTCTGAAAAGCATTTTTAAAACAGCAATATGCTAATTTGCATTTACACAGTACCTCCCTGGCTGCAAGTGTTTTCACGGGCTTCTGAGTAGCTTCAGGCAGCCCTGGGAAGCAGTGACACAGGATATGCCGTATTTAAGGAGAAGGCACCAACACTAAAGCAGGCTGAGAGACTTGCCCAGGATCAGGCAGAATGACCACAGAACAGAACAACCCTCCTCAGTTCTCCCATGGGGACATGAGCACACACAGAGGCACCGCAACCATAAAGCCATAAATCCTCCTTCCAAAAATGTTCCCTTACATCTTTGATCCTCGTGGGTCCCTTCAACACTCAGGATATTCCATGATCCTGTGATCTCCTCTTGCATTCTGCACAGGTTGCCGCATTACATAAGCTTGCTGGCTGGCAAGCAGATGCACCAGACACGAAACTTAGGGTTTACATCTGACCAGCAGAAAGATCAAATATTTTTTTACTACACAGTGGAAAAGTTAAGAAGAAGTGATCAAACAGACTGGGAGTTCAAAAAAACATTGCTTGAGAATGCAAGACTTCATACGTGACTGTTTAACCCTGCTACCTAGAGCACAGAAAATTTAACGGGAGACTTGCTCATTACCATATTCATAACCATGACTTACAAATCCGTTGTCAATGTCACCAAAAATACCACACAAGCAGAATGTTTTTATACCAAAGAGACCACTGAAGTCACGGTTCCATAGTAAGCAAATGAACTCATGAAGAGTCTTGAAAATCATCCCCGCCCCCCCCCCAAACTGCAAGATGCCCAGTAGTTCAAAGAGGGGTAGATAAAAGAGGCATTTTTTTTCTTCAAGCATCACAGAAGAGAACACTCCTCTTGTATCACTGTCATCGCTCCCATTCTAAAGGCTCGTGGGTCACCCATACGACAGGTCAAGAGATGCCCGAATTAATAGCAACTTACATCGATATTTAACCCACGCTGCGAGGGTGCAGGTGGCCGGTACGTACTGTCATTTAGGGCCAGGGCTGCCCAAACCCATCACCGGCCCTGGGGATGCCAATCCCGGCGCTGCCGGCAACTCCCGTGGGGGAGCGCGGCCAGCGCATCCCGCACAGCCCCGCATCCAGCCCGGCTCCGCATCCCACCCGGCCCCGGCGCCGGCAACTTCAGCGGGAGCATCGCTTCACGCCGGGGCGGGCGGGTGCCGGTGGCTGCGGGGGGTTGCGGGCACGGAGCGCTCCCGGCCACCCCCGCCCGGTGCCCGAGGGGCACCGGGGGGTTTTCGGCCCCCTCCTCCCGCCCCGTCCCCGCTCACCTCCGCGCCGCTCCGTCAGGCGGCACCGCCGGGCCGCGCCGCTCATCCGCGATCCGCCGGGCGCCCGCGGGGGGCGGCCGCCCCCTCTCCGCCCCGCTACGCCGCTGCCCGCGGCCCCGCGGCTCCACGCCGCCCGTGGGCACCGCAGCGCGGCCGCCGCATCGCGCCCCGCGCCCCGGCGGGCGGCACCGGGCAGGGCTGCGACCCGCCCCCCCAGGAAAACACCGCGTCCCCGCAGCGCTCCCGCCGCCCCCGCCGCTCCCCGGCGGCTGCCGGGCCCCAGCTGAGCCGAGCCGAGCCGAGCGGGGCAGAGCCAAGCGGAGCTCACGGGCACACGCCGCCCCTCACGCGCGGATACACCCGCCCCGCACAGACAGAGACACACCCGCCCCGCACACACACCGATACACCCGCCCCGCACACACAGAGACACACCCGCCCCGCACACACAGAGACACCCGCCCCGCACACACCGATACACCTGCCCTACACACACAGACACACCTGCCCCGCACACACCAATACACCCGCTCCGCACACACACGGATACACCCGCCCCGCACACACCGATACACCCGCCCCGCACAAACCAATACACCTGCCCTACACACACACAGACACACCCGCCCCGCACACACCAATACACCTGCCCTACACATACAGACACACCTGCTCCGCACACACATCAATACACCCGCCCCGCACACACAGAGACACACCTGCCCTACACACCCTGATACACCTGCCCCGCACGCACCCCAATACAGCTGCGCCTCACACGGTCACCCACATACATCCTCCTGTCACACACTCACATGGATACAGCCACCCCTCACACACATGCACACACAAGCACATATACACCTTCCCATCACACACACGCACCCCCTCACACTTCCACACACCCACACTGCCATATAGAGACTTTCACACACACACTCCCACCCAGAGACACACCCTTGCACATCCACACCCTCATCCCCCCCCCCCCGCTGCATCCACCCACCCACACCGCCATACACACCCCCTGCACAGCCACATCCACACACACACACCTGCAGACCCACACACATCCACACTCACATCCACCCACCCCCCACACCTGCTTCCCTAGTTTGGGCTGGGATGGAGTTAATTCCCTCCCAGTAGCTGGTGTAGGGATGGGTGTTGGAGTCAGTGCGAGGATTGTGTTGATCACACCCCGATGTTGTAGTTGTTGCTGAGCAGGGCTCACCCAAAGCCAAGGACGGTTCAGTGTCCCATGCTCTGCCAGCCAGCAGGTGCACAGGGATGTGGGAGGGAGCATGGGCAGGACAGCTGACCCAAACTGGCCAAAGGGATACTTGATTCCATAGAGCTTTCTGCCCAGGATAGAAACTAGGAGAGCTGGCTGGGGTCATCGCTCACTGTTAGGGAACAGGCTGGGCACAACATCGTGGCATTAAACTGGTTTTCCTTTTTAAGCACCATTATTGCTACAACCAGCCTTTCTTACCACTTCACGCTCGAGACTTTACACTGAAGAGTTTGTAATTGGCCTTACAGACAAGTCAAAGCCATGTCTTGCCCTTTTAATGATCCAAATTGTCGCCAAATTCCCCTAAATTTTGCTGAGAAATTTTTAAATAACCTGGTGTGCCAGGAACACACCAGCTAAATCAGTCAGAGCATCGGGGCAAACGCTTCTTCCCTTGCAAACACTGCTAAGAGTCAACTCCATATTTTATCGTGCGAATGTTGAGATGCCCTCCTTGTCCCCTGAGGTTCTGAGTAGCGACGAGTAAATAATTCACAGCAAATCATTTATTCAAGACTTCTGCCTGTGTTTTGTGTCAGTCCAAGAACACAAAAACCGTGTCCTTCTTGCTCAGACTCAGTCAACCCGTGCTTAGAGTTGGGCTGGGACATGTAAGGAGCTGCTGCAGGGGTTTCACTGCACTGTATGTGCTGAGTGGGTGCAGTTGGCTTTGTCAATGCCATCCATTTGTCCCTGTTCCAGTGGGATGAGCTGAATTTACTGCCACTGGATGGCCCTCACCCCAAGAAAGAGTCCCTTTAGTGAACAAGATTAGGTTCAGGTTGTGGACAGAAAATAGTGAGAAAGAAGGTCATTTTATAGTGACGATATAGGTCAGGGCTTCTCTAGCCATCCCTTCTGAGTGGTGTTATTAATGTCCTCTCCTATACTCTATAGGATGTTTATTCTCCTGCATTTTAGTGCAAATCCTGGCCCTGGGTTCTGCCTCTTACAGAGTGACCACAGTCTGGAAGAACAAACAGGGTGCTGGGAAGAGGGGAACTTCATTCAAAAAGCAATGCAAAACACCCCCAAAATCCCAGAAATGCATGTGATTAAAAAACAGGGTGATGTTTAAAAAGCCATATTAATCCAAGTGCCATTAAAAAAAAAAGAATATATATGTATATCCCGTTTGGGAAGTCACTCCTTTGGAGCCACCTGAGCAATTCTGTAATTCTATGTATCTGTAAGTTCCCTTTGGGAATTCACCCCTGTGGAGCCACCTGAACTAAATTAAACATCAAGCACCACATTTCCACATACACCAAGCTCTGGCAGTGGTATCAGTGTCAGTCAGAATCATGCCCAGCAGGGCACTGACGACCCATTTAATCTCACAAAAGCTGTCTGGTGCCAACAATCTCAAGAACAGTAACAATTAAAATGGATACAACTGTTTATTTCCCATTTCTTTGCCACAAACTGAAACAGGGCAGTTGCTGAGCCCTAAAAGTGGAAAGGGAAGCAATTATCCTTAGAAATAAAGCCTTTGGAAAATGCCCTTTTTTTCCCCACTGTATTCCCTGTATGAATTCCTCCCTTCATGCAAAAAGGGAAGTTTTGCATGTTTTAATTAGATGAGTTGAAAACTTGGGAAAAAGACAACCTGCTTTGCTATGAAGCTCCTTATTGAAGAAAAGTTTTGAAAGTTCAGGAACTTGGAGAGAGCTTTAAATCTCCGTGGCTAAAAATAATTTGTCCCTTAAGAAAATGCCATTTTTTTTTGATTTATTTATTTTTTTAATCTCTGCCTTTGGTGACTTGAGGTCGTCAGAACATGGAAATTAAAGTAGGAAACTGGAAATCTTTTTCTTTTCAACTTTCTGCACTTCAGAGTCTCTTTGTTACTAACTGGGCAGCGGGTGATCCCTGCAGGGCTGCCATTCCACTTGGCTTTGCAAGAAGTGGTGCAGCTTGATGAAATATAACTTGACAAGATGTTTGGAGCTACAGCTGGTGATGCAGACTCGAGCAGATTTCTACACCTCCTCTTCAGTAGTTCTAATTTTTCTCTGGATTACCTTTATTAGCTTATTTTTTTTTTTTTTTTGCTCCAGTGAACACACACTGAGCAAACACCCCAGGCCAGCTGCTCCACTGGTGCATGGTGAGGACAGCTTGGTCCATGTTAGTGGCAGAGCACCAATTCACGTCAGGGGAAGATCAGGCCTCAGGACTTACACCTGCTGCTCCCAGCAAACTGTACAGGAAAACTAGTGTAATTCCCATTGTCACAGTATTCCTTCTGTTCTTCAGTGGACTATAGGGTCACAGAATCATTAGGGTCATAGGGTCCAACCACTAAGCCAGTACCACCACATTCACCACTAAAACCAAGTCCCCAGCTGCTACATCCACACACCTTTTGAACACTTCCAGATACAGTGATTGCAGCACTTCCATGGCCAGCCTATGCTAGGGCTTGACAATCCTTTCGGTGAAGAAATTTTTCCTGATGTCGAACCTAAACCTCCCCTGTTGCAATTTGAGGCTGTTCCCTCTTGCCGTGTCACTTGTTACCCGGGAGCAGAGACCAACCTCACCTGGCTCCAAACCCCCACCAGGGAGTGGTGGAGAGAAATGAGGTTCCCCCTGGCCCTCTTTTTCTCCAGGCTGAGCACCCCCAGTTCCCTCAGCTGCTCTTAATGACACTTGTGATCCAGCCCCTTCCTCAGCTCCGTTGCCCAAGAGCAATTTGTCTCCATTTACTGGTTACGCTCATGGTCCTTTTTCTCTTTTGCTAACACAGAATTCACACCTTTGATTCCTGCCCGCAGACAGACACGCCCTCGGGCTGTTTGGCTGCCCAAATCATGCCGGGTATTTTCTGGCAAGGCTGACATCCAGCTGCATCATTTCGCAAGTGCTGATACCTGCAGGAGCCGGCAGGAGATTGATAACCTCGAGCAGCAGTCACAGCGACCCTTACCTTGATGCCATTTGCTCCTGTGTGTGAGTGTCTCTCTCCCCCTGCAAGCGGAGGGCGTGATGTATTTTCTGAGCCCTCCTGGCACTCCCTGTGCGTGCGGTCCATGCACGGAGCTCTGCGGCACGTGCTGATCCCAGCACGGCTTCCCTGCCCCTCCTGGCAGAGCTCAGGCTGGGGCACCTGATGTCTGTTCTCAGAAATGCCCCATCAGTTCCCCCCACAGGCACACAGACACACGTTTGAATTGTCAGAAAGGAAGCAAAAGCCTCAAACTGGCAATAAATGCCCTGGGAAGAGTGTGCTGTGGGAGCACACAGTGCCAGGGAACTGGGGAGGGCGTGGCAGTTCGGGGCACTCAGGCACGTGAGACTATTTGTATGAGACCAAAGGGGTTTAATTTCATCTTCCCGCTATTCACCTCTAATTTCAGGCTTTAGGATGAATACCTTTGAAGCTTTTACGCTCTCTTGCCCTCAAACCTGGTCTTTTCATTAGTATGCAATTTTTAATTCTTTCAGAAAGATACTTTCAGATATTAGGAAGAAATTCTTTCCTATGAGGGTAGTGGGGCACTGGAGCACAAAGCTGTGGCTGCCCAGTCCCTGGATTTGTTCAGGACCAGGCTGGACAGAGTTTGGAGCAACCTGGTCTAGTGGAAGGTGTCCCTCCCCACGGCAGGGGGTGGAACAAGATGAGCTTTAAGGTCCCTTCCAACACAAACCATTCTGTGATTCTATGATTCTCTATATAAATACTCTGAAGCTAGTCATAGTTTACTTTGCATTAAGTGACTGGAACTATTTTACATTCCATCACTGCCTCACATTATTTTTTCTATGTTTAGTCCTTGGTTCACAGGCTTCCTTTCCCCGGCAACCCTGCATTTCAATAAAACCACTGAAATCTCTAGACAGAACTGGAAACTTACTGGCAAAATCACTGCTTTCATCCCACATCAGCTGGGCAAAAGCAAATGCTCTCAAATGTGCCTCTGAGAGGGCAGTGGGAAGGGTTTGCTGTCATCCTTACCTGCAGCAGCTGCAGCGTGTTTCCCCCAGCACGGTATTCCCCATCCACAACTTCAGGATGAACCCAGGGGAGACCCCAGAGGCAAGACAGGCATGGGGATTTGGAGTGCAAACTGCTTGAAATGCCAAGTGGGAAGGTGATCCCTTCCGTTCTGGGTGGTTTGTGGCCAGCACTTTAGAAATAGAGGGGTCATTGCAAAATCCATGGCTGGCTCTGGTTCAGACACTCAGCACTGTCAAAGCAAAGGTAAGGGGGAAAAAAAGAAGGAGTGGCAGCTGCCCAGTCATGTGGCTTGGAGAGTTCAGCCAGAACTTCCCAGACAATATCTCAAAATGCTGTGGAACCACATAGCTATCTACTGTGCCTGCCCCAATATAATTTATATATATATATTTATGCTGCAAATGGATGCAGCATAGCCTCATCTGTATTCAATTAGGATTTGCATATTGGGGATCTCAAATTTAGTCCCCTATTCACGTCAGGGCTCTGTTCTAGCTGAGTTAGAGAAAAAAAAAAAGGCATAAAAACATATTCTGGATGTAAGGGGAATAAACAGCCTGGAAAAAAAGGCATCCTTCAATCTCTGCTGGCAATCAGCTTCTGTGCTGGAGCAGGAGGGATTAAAGACCTTAGAGAAAGATAAACTTCCTCTATCTGACACAGTGGAGAAAACTCTCACAGTGCAGATAAAGCTCCCTGTGTGCCATCTTCAGGGCTGTTTATCCTCTATGCGTCTCCCAGACTAATTTACAGGCAGCGGCTTTCTTTGTGTGTAGTGTCCTGCAGTTTTGATCCTTGTGCTCTTTGGTTTTGCATACCCTGAAAATCATGGACTCAGGAAAAATCTGCAAATGCAGAATATGCAACAAATGGTTCATGTCCATCCTTCTTGTGCACCTGTATATCACCTCCCCAGCTGGAATCATTGCCATCTTTTCTCTCTCCCCCTCAGCAAATACATATATTTTAGTTCAGGATTTTGTCTTTCATACTGAAGGTTGCCCAGGTCCCAACAGTAAGAGTGCTGGTGTACTCTGGATTTGATTGAGTCTGCAACCAGACTCTGATATCAGTTATACACAGGTTGAGTCTAAAGAAAATATTGATTTCAGTGGTATTTCTTGTGATTTATGTTTGTGTAACAAAGTTGTTTCTGCTACCAATATCCAATTTCTCTTCTACTTAAAGGAAGTAGAACTTAGTGGTTCTTCACGTGGGAATAATTTTGTTTGGCTTCTAAAACTGGCTGCACTGGGGATTGAGTTTACCAAATAAGAAACCCTCTGACTTTGCATAGTTCAGACTGCAAGTTATTAATTGGGAATAGGAACCTCTTATGTCTCCCGTGGCAAACTTTAACAAAAGGAGTTCATTAAGTCATATGTTCATACTTTACACAGTCGTTAATGAGCTCAGAGATGGAGTCACAGTAGAGAGGTAATATGCTGATGATCACTTTTCAGTTTCATTGAAGATCTGCTAGTGTCATGGGACTGAATATTGCATTTGAGGACAAAAAAGTATTTTTGTAAGGAATCAGCATCTGTCTGCAATTTCAAGCCATGGTATCAAAATAGATCCTTCAGTAGGAACATTTAAAATTATTTCCTTTGTTTGTGCAAAGCCTCCAGTACTTTGCCCTTAGTTTTTCTATCCATTATCTTTTACTGCCTTCTTTCCTTTTTATGACCCCATTTTTATTTACAGTACAACCCTTAATTTATTAGTGCTGACACAGTTACATTTGCAGCAATAGCTTAATTACCATATATTCATGAATAGGGTGGTTAGGGGTAGTAGCTACCAACATGACAGATTCATTTGCATCACTGTCATTAGCATGCTGCACAAATGAGTTTATGTTTGTGAAGTAACTGTTTAATGGGGCTCTATTGGTTCCATAAGAACCTAAGTCTGGAGGAGAACAGGGAGCTGCCACTGGCACTGTACTGGTCTGAAACTTCTGCAAATTGCACTATGATCATGCTGACAGATGGTATGCAATGCCATTTTCCAACTCAGCAGAAAATGGAAAAATATAATAAAGACATGACAGAGATTAGAGTCTTTATCAATGGGACTTGAAATCTAGTGCACCATATGCTTGGCATAAAAACAAACATTAATCCAAAAAAAAGGAAAGCAGGGCATAGTCTGAATTTATCTGTTGTTCTTTGTAGACCTCATGGATATGTTTGAATCCATAATTATAAATGTAAATGTAAGTGTAATGAGTGATAACTTGGTGCTTTAATGTCTTCCTTGCTCCCTAGTAGTGAGAACCTTTCTCACTGTTACGGAAATGAGACTCTCTCTATGCTGAGGTGATTTTGCCAGCAGGAAATGAGGTGGCACCAGCTGGCGCTCCCAAACCTCCTCCCCATCCCATTTGTTGATGGCAGACCTGACCCAGTGCCCGGGAGCAGATGGCTCTCATCCAGCAGCCTCTGACCTTGCCATTTGGCAAAGACCCAAAGATGCATCTTCAAATATTCACCGCCAGTGCTGGTGTTTCTGCAAGGATTATTATAGCTGCTTTTTACTGAGAGTTCCTTGGTGGCAACAAAAAAGCTGCTCAACAGCCTTGAAGGACTTTCTATCTTCACCCAGTGCTTGAAATCTAGGCTTAAAAATTCTGTGGCTGAATCCATCCCTTTCAGGTAGCATGCAGGAATAGCCATAATTCCTGACAAAATGCCCATGGCCAGTTCAGGTGTACAGGAAATGCTGAACTGTTGATGCCTGCACATGTTTCATTTCTGCACAAAGAAAAAACTGCGCTTCTTGAATCTCTGAGATACTCAAGGTACGTGGCTGATGCTTGGCACAGGGAGAGTCCCACTGGAGTTACTGCACTTGCTGAAAATCAGCTATTTACTGAAGTGCATCCCCTAATCTGGATCAGGATCAACTCTGAGGGAACAGGGAAGCCAAAAAACCACTGTGACTCTCCCTTGAGGACATGAACTCTATTTATGTAGCCATGAGATAAAGGTGGTTGGGAAGGCTAGTGATACAGAGAGGAATGTAACCAGTCATGAGTCTGTTCCCCCCAGGGGCAGGGGGAGATTTAGGTATCTGTGATACACAAAACCAGTACTTTGAAAATGTATTCATTTTCCTTTCTCTTACCCCACCTTTTAGCTTGTTCTTTGGGGTAGACACTAGCCTAAACAAGATCTGCTTTCAACCACTCCATGAGAAAACAGGAATCTGTCTGGAATAGGTAGAGAGGCCATTCAGCTCATTTTCGTTCTCTTCTGATACGTGAGAATAAGCTGAGAGAAAATGAGAGATGTGTTCAGCTTTCTTATTCATCCAGATGAGATTGTTGAGACTACAAAACCCCAAAACTAAGCCCTAGAAAAGCTTCATCACAGAAAATAAATATAAAGGCACTTATGGTATAGCTTGTGTGGAAAAACTGGTCTGGAGAGAGGTGAGCTTGTTAAAAACTGAGCTCATCTGTGTTAAGAAACACTAAGCTGCTGGGTCTGTGCTTTCTCTAAGGTCACTCTCAAGTCCCTGCGTAAGAGACCCTCTCTTACAAGAGAGAGACACCTCCAAGGCATCACTGCTTTAGGCACCATGTATTCAAATCCTGCTCACATCTGCTCTCCATGGCACGATACTGAAGATATTAATGCCTTATCTGCATCGGGGTCTTATCAATTTAACCCGAAGTCCTTTTTCTCTTTGTCCCTGAATCAGAAAGGCCTGAATACTTAGGGGTGGTAAATCCCATCATTTCTTGCCATTTTAGGTCCCTATTGGTTATGTGCAGCACAAGGGACAGAGGCTACTGATAAACCCTTCACTCAGAAGTTAGCGGTGTCCATGCTGGACCGTGCTGGACATCAGACTAGCAGACCAGAGAGATTAAAAACAGGGCAAGCAGATAGAAACACCTTCCTAGGAAATGCTCCCAGACTCCTATAGCTTTCAGCCCTGGTACTTCCCAGTCCAGAGATGTAGACTTCGTATTTTAAATTCCTCAGCGATGTTTTCTTTCTCTAACTTTCCCTGCTTGCTTTCAAATTTTGCAGTCTTCTAGAACCCGCAGCATCCTATGCCAAGGAGTTCCACTGCTAATTCACATATTTGCTAAAAACCCCTATTTTTTCTAAACTCATTATCTACTTGTTATCTTCCATTCCTGGAGTCTTGATTGACTCCCACACAGGCAATCTGATGGCCCTGGTTGTTCATGGATTTAGGATGTGTCAGCAGGATGCACTTGGCAGGGTTGCAAAAGTGTTCCATTGGAATAAGACTTGGTCTCTGTGTTCCCAAGCAGCAAACTCCACTGTATTACTCAGCAGTACATTCAAGCTATAAATACACTTTTTTTTTTTGCATTAATTCATCCTTATTTACCACAGCAGATAACAGAACTCCAGGCTCAGATTCATGTGGCAATAAAAAACGACAGAAATTTCTCCCGGATTATAAAGATTTGTCATGTTGTCACTACGTTTATTTTCTCCATCTATTTCTCTCCTTTCCGTGCATCGCTTTATGCTCTGCAGGGCCCTCAGGGGAGGAAAAGAGGGTATTGTTTTGAAAAATATAAGGGTTTTTTTGATTAAAGGATACAAAATTAATTTGCTCCACAGACCCTGGAAGCACATTATTTGACAACTGTACTCCACTGAACAAACACGGCACACACGGCCAAATTCATCATGTTGATCACCAGACCCTGGCCATTTGTTCCTCAACAGTGGCGTCTCTTTTGCTCTTAGAGAATGTGAATTTGGTAAAACACATGGAACCACAAGTTGTTATTTTTTTACTGACTTGCACGAGGTTGAAGTCGTGGTGTGGCTACAGCTGTCACTGAACTGGGAAGAGCAGCAGAGCAGGGCATTGACCACACTGCTGATACGGGACACCATGGAGACCAGCGGCGTCTGAACCACTGAACCTAGACTGAACCACTTCTACTGGTAAACCCAAACTTAGATTTGGTAGCAAGGACCCAACCTTAAGAGCAGAGAGATCAGAAGAGTCACAGTGGTTTTCTCTGAAAAGTAGTTTTTTCCCATTTGAAAGGCTGAGAAGCACTGAGGTTCAGAGTGACATCTGGATGGACACCAGAGAACCACCACTGCTCTTGTGCTGGTCCCCATCAAAGCTACTAGTCACTGTGCTCTGAGGTTATTTTGGTTATTTGATGCTCTCAAAATGGGGCACTGTCTGTCCTTTGGGCAGACACCATTAGCAAGCCGGGAAACAAATCTGAGCACAGTTTGCTTCCTCGGGTATTTACACGCCAGGAAATGGGGGACAGAAATCTGTGTGGCTGCCCTGCCCCAGGAAAGCAGGTTTGTTCAGTGGTGTTCCTATGGATGCAGCTCCACTGGTCCCAGCTTGGACACCCACTTGATGCACAATAGTTACATTGCCTGTTAGACCTTCTCTTTGCTTTGTGTTTTTGAGTGTACAAGGAAGAGCCCAACATTACTCATGCAGGCAGAAATGTCACTATGGAAACAAGAAGACAGTTTAGCCTAGTTTGGCCAGTATTGACAGAGCTGCTGATAACCCAGAAGATGATGTGACCCTGGGTGTCGACAGGGGAGCTCCTGAGAAGCACAGATCCCTGAATCTTCTAATATATGTGTATATACTGGGCATAAGAGACATTATCAACCTTTTCCTATTTTCACAGTTCCTTCCCATATTTAAAGGACTTTGGGGGTGCACGGACAGGATGAGACCTGAGCAAGCCACGTAAAGACACCATGTTTTGCCTGACTCAGCCTTTCTAATGGATCAGATATGAGTCTCTCCATCAGTGTGAGTTGAGAAATCACATTTTTTTTACATGCACAGAGCAGCTAAGGTCTGTTTCCTGCAGCCCCAGAGGGGCTGTGGCCCTGAGCTCAGGATGGAGAGCGTCCCATGTGCTCACAGGCAAAAAACACATGGGCAAAAAACCACAACCAGCAGCGACATTTGCCACAGCAGAACATCTCCTGTGTACAGTGCAACCAGTTCTGCCAACCCAAGTGAAATTAAAGTTATAAAAACTAGTTGAAATCCTGCTGCTTGTGAGCCCTGGAGAGTGCCCTCCCCCCCATCTCCCTTCTCCCTCTGACATTTGCATCCTGAATCCATGAAGGGTGCTTTCAGAAAGGTGCTGCTGGAACCATTTTCTCTGTAGCTGTGTTCTCTGTGGGGTCCTATGCCACAGCCACTTGTCTGAAAGATGAGCATGAGGAATACTTGGAGATGAGACTCTTGCTGCAGATCAGCACAAGCTCTCCCTGCCAGCACAGACTCTCATACCTCCTGTGGTATAAAACCAATTTAAATTAAAAATACAATGAGAAGCAGTAAGAGTGTAATGCCAGTGTTTTAAATACCTTCCCCTGTACCCGGGGAGAAACTCAGTGTGCCATCCAAGTGGATGGTCCCTGTGGGGTGAGTGGGAACATGCTCTCCAGGACACTTTAGGGAAATTTTGGATAGTTACTCCAGCCAAAGGTGTGGAACGTACTTGTGGCTCCCACCACATCTCAGACACCCTCAGCTTGAGCCAGTTTCCCTGGGGCAAACAAAGGAATTACTCTGATTGGGAGGATTGTGCTGTTTTTATTGTTTCCTGGAGGCAATTATTGGTGAAGAAGGAAAAGAGAAGGAAAAGACAGCTTTTAACCATCTGTATCTTGTGCAGATCAAACCCTATCTGTCCTAGAATACCAAAAGTGCTTAATGGCCCTAGACCTCCTGCAGTGAACCAGGCCCTGGGAAGCATTTCCAGTAGTGGTGGGAATCACAGGGAAGAGCTTCAGGGGAGGTGCTCTTGTCTTAATCTGAGAGCAACCCCAGCTTCAGGTCAGCCTTTGAACACAAAACTCGATCCAGTGCTGTCAATCCCACCATCCATCCCTGAACACCAAGTGAAAGCAAAAGCCTTCTATCTTTTCAAGACTTCCCCCAGCTCAAGTCAAGATTAACTTGGACAATTTTTCCCATTCATCTCCTCTACATGAAAGCAGCTCAGGCCATTCAGCCCTGGGAGCTGAATTTGGGGAGAGGTGTCAGAGACACACATTCCCACCCCTGATTTCCTTAGCATGCATTAGATGATACTTCCAGTACAACAGGCAGTTGTGACCAAAGGCCTTTCAGAAATTGTGTCTTTCAGAAAGACATGATATCCTCCAAAAATATAATTTTAAAAGATAATAAATTGATCCATTTCAGCTTTTTCTTTTGTTCTTTTTTCTTTTGTCTGCTTTTTCCTCAGCCCATCATTCCACATCTGTCATCCTCCACACAAACACATTTCTTACAACAGGCAGCTTAAAAGAAAATTAATCCTAAAGAGTCAAATGTATCTTGGTCCTTTCTGGGCTCATGTCTCTGATCTGACCCATTTTTTCCATGCTGCTCAAAAGCAGTGGAAACAAATCTTCCTGCAAATCGCTGCCTCCTTCAGCCTGTAATCTCTATTACATGATTCATTTAGTTCTGTATATGAAATAAAACGAGGAAAGATGATAATTTTCTTCCCGTAAAGCAAGTTTATATCCGGACCTCTTGGAGTCCAGCACTTCTTACTCTTCTCAGTCTCACTGTGGTACTATTAGAAATATTTCCATGTTAGGAAACACAAGCGTTTTGTGTCAGGCTGTTCTAGTAAACAAAACGAATAATACGTTACCCCAGAGCAAAAGATGGAATAAGTTCCCATATATAATATAATTTCTGGGGGAGGAAGACGTCTGCATCATTAGTTACATTGAACATGTTCTCGTTTGCTTGCACTGTGCTTCCCTTCCAAGTCTTAAGTCTCAGAAAGATTCCTCTTGGAGAACATAAAAATTAAAGACTTAAGAATTAAGCATGAGTTAATTGTGTTCCCTAATTGTAATGCTCACGTTACTCAGCCCTTTGGAGCAGTGGGAAGAGCAGCTGCTGCCCCGTCATGGCAAGGTTCTGCTCCCTGCAGCCAGGGAAGAACTGAATGTTTGATTTTAATGCTTATTTCAGTCTCCAGCATCTTGTGAACTCATGAAATGTTTGCTGATGCCAAAGTCATCCCCTATCCCGGGCTAAGCCTGGGCAAACCGCAGGGTCCTGCTGAGCTTTGCCAGAGCATTTGCATTCCCGACTTCTTCCCTGCTGTAGAACGACTTCAAATTTAGCCAGGAAGGCAGAGGTGAAGGAGTGCCACATAAAATGTAGCTTTTCAGATTCATTATGTCAGCTTTCAGTGATGCTTCAGCTTTCCAGGGCCCTTTGCAGACTGGAGGTCACCCTGACTGGTTGACCAGGGTTGCTAGCAGTGACCTGGTCAGCCTGGCCTCTGGTGACCGCCCTCCCATCCCAGCATACCACAGCAGTGAAAGCTGGTGGCTGCAATTTAAGATCCAAATAGTGCTGTGTCAGCTGCACTCTCCCACTAAATATCATCCTTCCCAACTGTAAATTGCTTGCCACCACCTGGGGAAATTGCTCATCTTCGTTAGACACAGCAATGTGTGCAGAGCTCGTGCCCTGGGCAGCTGTGGCAGGCGACTTCTCCTCTTGGAGCCCCATTTGGATTCACACACAGCATTCTCTGGGCCTGGTTTGTGGCCATGAAATTAGTGGGAACATCTCCGGTGCCTGGTGAGTCTTCAGTGCCCCCCATCGTGGGGAGAGACCGCAGTGTCCCTTGTCACTGGGTGTGCCGAGGAGCACTCTGCAAAATCAGATGTGAAAATAAGAATAGTCCCAAAAGGCATCTATCAGTATTATTCCTCACTAATCCTGACTACTCTTAATTTCGGAAGTTTCTGCTGTTCATGCTGTCAGCTCATCAGCTCTTTTACTCAGCATGGGCTGTCTTGGACTCGGCCAGAGGTTTCTGCACCGCTCAGGAGGTGCAGTGGGGGAGAAGGAGAGAGAAAAGGCATCTGTAACTTGGATACTCCCTGCAAAGAGGTGTTGTCTCTTACCCACAGATCAAGCGCTCTTTGAATTTCTAAGGTTCACCTCCTCTTCCAAAGTGGCCACATAAAAGTCCCCAAACTCTTAAGAGAGCCTTATGTTCCTTGACTTTACCACACATCATAATGAACAGAGATGGTTAAAAAAGTCACAGAGAACCACCTGAGTAAACTTTGGTTCTGGATGTGGCAGTGGCAAGTCAGAGGACAAGCAGATACACACAGCCCAATTTTTTCATAAGAGTGTACTTTAAATGAATGTCATCCCTGTAATATTTTTTTTTAGCTTTTAATGAGAAGTTCCACCCTTTAAAATTAGCTTCACTTTTGACATACAGTGATGCATTGCAATTCTTTGTAGAATCTTTGATTCCACATTAGCTGTTGAAATATAAGACATTCCCTTTTCCTCTTTTTTGAGTGTCTCTTAATAGCCAAGTTCAGTTAACAAAAAAAAAAAGAAGTTTGTCTTCATATGCATTTCCAGTGCTTGTGTAAAACCTACAGCCTGCTTCAGAGCTGCCTCCTGAACCGAAAGCCTTCCATGATTTTTTATAAACTCTACAATGTCTCTGTCACTTTGGATTTAACAGCAGGTGCTATTAAAGGACGTAGATACCTCAGTGTAAGCCCCGGAGGAAATGGGAGAGGGGTGTCTTGGTTGCAGAGCTTTGTGCGCAGAGGGAGAGTGACAAGTGGTGGGTGTTTGGCTCTGGCACGTTCCCCTGGCAGGCTCCTTGCCTTGGGGGGTGGAGAGTTACGGGACCACTCATGTGGCACCAGCTCTTCTATATCTAAATTGCAAATTTAGATCCTCCTTTTTTTGGGGTGGGTGTTTTTTTTGGGGGGGTGGGGAAGGAAAGGCTGGGTAATACTTCTAGTTTAGCAAACATTTCTTCTGATGTTCCTAAATGGGGAGAGGGGAGAGAAAGGAAATTCCTAATGACACAGGAGTCATCAGTCATTGTTTACACTGAATCAGCCGGGGTGCAAATGCACCATTATCATATCAGTGTCACCCCTGAACCCCAGTGAGAAGGTGGTGACGAACATTGTGACAAAGTCATAGAATCCTAGGATGGTTTGGGTTGGAAGGGACCTTAAAGATCATCTCATTCTAGCCCCTCTGCCGTGGGCAGGGCCACCTTCCACTAGACCAGGTGGAAGGTGTTGGAAGGTACTGGAAGTCAGACCAATGATTTTTAGTGCAACCTGGAAAACTTTTATCCCATGTAGTAAACTTTGGGCAGAAAGAAGCAGGAAAAATTCTGAATTTAGATCCCATCTCTGAATGGCACTTGCTGAATTTCACTGAATCTGATATATCCCCAGGACTTGGCAGAGCTCAGGGTGCTGATATTACCTGAATTTCCTAATCTAATGTAGGATTTCTTTTCTGCAATTAAATTTCAGACATACACTGGGGTAAAAAAATTCTCAGTGGTTCTGTACACATATATGTGTATATATATGTGAATATAGCTATGTATATTCATTCATCCTGTAAGCATTGCTGACCCCTACTGTGAATCTAGAGCACAGTGTGCCTCTAGCCCAGATTTAGATAAAGGGCAAGACAGTGGGGTTTTCATAGAATCTTGAATGGTTCAGTTTGGAAAGGAACTTAAAGATCATCTTGTTCCAGCGCCCTGCCATGGGCAAGGACACCTTGCCCAGAGCCCCATCCAAGCCAGCCTTGAACACTTCCAGGGGTGGGGAAGTGTTCAAGTGTTCATTTCATCCTGGCAATATCCGATGAAGAAGGATTTACACCTTTAAGAACCCTCTGTTACAACTAGGCTCTTGTTTGCACAGCACATGGAATGCAAGTTAATGTAAAATACTCAATAGAATTAAAAGCATCAAGGCTGTGGAATGTAAAGTGAAGGAAGGAAAATGTTGGTTTACTGGTAAAAAGAAAGAAGGATTAATTTCTGATTTCATACTTATTTAGTAATGGATAGTATCAATGAAGGCAAAATGTAAATGGCACCATGAAGACCAGAAACTTCCCCTAAATCAGAGTTTCCCACCCTTTCAGGGGAGAGCAGTTCCCTGAAAATCGCCATGCTTTGTTATAAGAACAAGAAAGTGCAAAGGATGGCAAGTGCTGTCAGTGTAACTGAGGCATGGGGTGTTGTGAGAGCACAGGAGAGGGAGGGTGTGTGCTCTGGAGCCAGAAGGTTGTCGGGAGATGGGGAGTGAGGCTTGTAACAGCTGGAAACCTGCTCAGGGCTGCCAGGCAAACGCTTTCCAGTCTGCTGTGGATCCTGTCTCCTGTGCACAGTTTGAAGTAATAAAAAGTAGGCTCTGGAGGAGATTAATGACATTATTAGTTGTTTCTGACTTACTAGCTCTCTGTGCCTGGAGATTTCTATCTCCCGTGGGCAGGAACTGGGGAGCATCACTCTAAAGAGGGTGGGACTACAGAGGGTCTCTGGGGTGTGGGTGGCATATGCATTTATATATACACACATGTGTATATGCACATTTATATGCACTTTGGCCTGTTAAAATGTAGAAAATAAATGCTGTTACAAAACAATATTTTTGTGATGTCTTATGTTCTCAATATTATACAGAGAACAACAGAAACAGGGAAGGAAATGGGGTTTTTTGCTCCAAGCAAAATAGCTGCTGGCCATGACATATATTTAACTGGGAAAAGGCAGAAGGATATTTAAAAAATAATAAGAACAGGAAAGCAAAGGCCCATTTTTCAAGTTAATTAAACACATATAGCAGCCCAAGTTCTTGGTAGACTCCTTTGAAATGCAGAGTTATCACTCTTGCTTTAAAGCTGACTGTAAAGCACATCCTTTATCTTTACTCTCCCAGCCACCTGCTCTCTGTAGATGAGTCCAGCTGCAGTCCAAGGAATTGCAATAAAGCACTGCAAGTGGAGTAAGAAAGAGAAAAGAGGATGACTCCACGGCACATGTCCAAGGATCTCCTGGCACAATACAAGGTGTCAGTCATGACATACCGTGGGTGTTAGGTGCAGCTGTGGCCTCTAAAAGCCCCAAATACTTCTAGTGAAAGTGGCCCTCAAATAAAAGCAGTCCCACTTTTACCTGTGCCAGGGTGCATCCAGAGCCAGCTGGGGTGTTCACAGTGGAAAAAATGGTGTTTTCACTGTCACTTACAAAAGAGATTCGTTTACCACAGTCTGTTCCATCTGAGGCTTTCCAGATGCTCCTGCTGTGCATTAATCACCTACAGAAAGCCTGAGGATGACTGGAAGAGCTCTCTCAGCTTCTGAGGGAGGCAAAGAGCTGGTGCAGACAACTGGAGGGTTTCTGCAACATGGCTTGTTTGCATCTGTGCTGCAATTTTTAATGTGCTTGTGATTTCAGACCACAGAGCACAGAATGGTTTCAGTTGATAGGGACCTTAAAGCTCATCCTGTTCCAATCCCCCTGCCGTGGGCAGGGACACCTTCCACTAGCCCAGGTTGCTCCAAGCCCCGTCCAACCTGGCCTTGGACACTTC
>JAYRBT010000156.1:17044722-17078390 GCA_036023395.1 Myiotriccus ornatus
GCAGCCACAGCTTCTCTGGGCAACCTGTGCCAGGGCCTCCCCACCCTCACAGGGAAGGATTTCTTCCCAATATCTAATCTAATTGCTGGGTTTCTCTCTGCCACATAGGGATCCAGCTTCTCTGCCTCAGTGTCTGAGCTGGAAATGAGTGAGACAGGGGAAGCATCTACATGGTATGAACCCAGAGCAGCACAAAGCTTTAAAGCATAAAGATAAGGACCACAGGCCTAAAGAAAAAAAGCTGATGTTCTTTCTCCAGTCTTTTTGAAAACTAAACAGTCACTTTTCTGTAGAATAATGTGTTCATGTTGATGAAAATCTTGAATGTTTTGTACTCCTTCAAAAAATATAAAATTCCCCACCTTCTTTCTGCATGCCAAAGTCACTAGACGCACTCAAATGAGATTCACCAACATCAGTCCTCTGATTTGCATTTTCTGATGAACAAACTACCTTCAAAACCTCTTGGGTCTAGGTGAGCCTATGGGAAGAAGTCAAATGAGCAGAAATTATTGCCTTCTGATAGTTACGCCATCACTGACATGCTGTTATATTAAAATAATGACTTGTGAAAACTAGATTGCCCTCCAAAAGTGGAAGCTCCCCCCAAGTCTTTAATTAACGCCTGGATAATGAGAAATCTCATTGTGCCGACCCTCCAGGACACAGGGCAGAGTTAACATTCATCTCCCAGTGTTAGGGACACGTCCCAGTGATGGATCCTTCAGCTGCACAGGCCCCACCACGGCTTGCTGCCTATTCCTAAAACATTATAAGAACTGGCACACTGGACTTCCCAGTCAGGGCATTCCCATCACTTGTGTTGGCAGCTGATGCTTGGTCAGGCTCCGAGCCGAGAGAGGCCGGAGTAAAACTCAACCTGGGAGGGGAAGACCAGGACAGGGGGCACCAACTGTGCTGGCAACCTGGAGGCAGGTGGATCATCCAGGGAGGAAACAGCAGCCAGCACTGAAGTGGTTAGTCTGGAGACACCATCCCAAATTCCTCCGTGCTGCCCGAACTCAATAACTGACAGTAACGAACACGGCATCGGTTTTTCCCGACATCCTCGAGCCCCTTTGTGAAGAGCACCCTGCTTCAGGGGGGCATCAGAACCCAGACCAAGGCTGACTGTTTGAGACTCCTTTTCTGAAGAACTGGGGAATTATAACAGTGAAGGAAATGACAGGGGAGAGAAAAAAAAATGCACTTTTTGAGCAAGATGCTGTTACCTGCAAGACCTGGGTGGGACTTTCCCTCTCCCACCACTTCCACTATAATGTACAGTCTCCTGCTATAACAATAATATGATTTTGTGTTCAAACAGAACTTTTTAAAGGAGGAAATAGCTACTTTCCACCTTCAGGAGAAAAAGGAGGTCAGTTGTCCAGGGCCACAGGATGAGACTTGGCAGAGACAGCAACAGATGAGGGCCGTGGGCTGCCAGGTCCCCAGCTGGAATCTTGTCTTTCTCAGCCAAATTGCTGGTGACTCAGTATTTTTTTCCCATTTTCTTCTGAATCTTCAGCAATTGTGAGCTGTGGGGGCAGTGTGACCCCCAGACACAGAGTCCAATCAGGTTTTTCAGTTCCTAAATTCTTGGGTAGATTAGAAAGTAATTTTTGTTGTCATATTTAGGTTCATTAGTAGCCTGTCAAATAAATTACGTCTGATCCTGCTGATGACACTTGGCTGGGCTCCAGCTCCAAGCACGCCATGATGCTGCTGGTGAATGACTGTGTTATTCCCAGCCACTTGTCAGCGGGAGAAAAAAAAATCATTACAAATTTTGTCACTGTCATTTGATCCAGATTGGACAAATTATGATGGAAACCTTAATGTTTCATGAAAACAGAACAACTGAATATAAGTGGTGTTTGTTGGTGCTTCCTCTCTGTGCTCTTTAGAGCCATCTCTGAGTCATTTCCAAGCAGCAAGAATTTGAAAAGACTGTCTGATCACAAACAGGATCACAGGAGTTTTACCTCCATGTGGAGGTTCCCATGGGAGAATGGATTTAAACTAAAAGAAGAGAGATTCAGATTAGATATTGGGAAGAAATTCTTCTCTGTGAGGGTGGGCAGGCCCTGGCACAGGTTGCCCAGGGAAGCTGTGGCTGCCCCAGCCCTGGAAGTGTCCAAGGCCAGGCTGGACAGGGCTTGGAGCAACCTGGGCTAGTGGGAGGTGTCCCTGCCCATGGCAGGGGGTGGAATGAGATGAGCTTTAAGGTCCCTGAAACACAAACCATTCAATGATTCTATGATTTAAGTCACTGGCATGTGGTTTTTCTCCACAGCCAAGGCCTTTGGAGCAGGGAGACAAAATGAAAGTCAGAAGTGATCAGCACCAGTGTCTCCTGCCTTTTAATTTATTTGCCACCAATGACTGACTTGTTGTTACAACCTGTTCACACTTTAAACAACAGTTTGGCGTGTTTCCACCCCCTCCTATCACACAGATAATTCTCTCACGATGTACCAAAGATAATGCAATTAGCATGGAATTTCCATGAACATGTTTTATATTATCTACTTAAAATAATCCTGTTTCCTTCCCATAATCTAATCTAGCTGTGACTTGGTGTGCCCTGAACAAGATACATGGTTGAATATAAATAATAAACAAGGGGAGGATAAATATATGCTTGCGTTTCCATTGAGACACTGCGGATTCAGAGTAGATTCAGTGCTCTTTGTTTGACAGTGCATATTTTAAAGGTATTGCTGGTACAGAATCACAGAATGGTTACAGTTGGAAAAGCCCTGTGAGATCATCGAGTCCAATCATTAACCTGACACTGCCAGGTCCACCACTGAGCCGTGTCTGTAGTCACCACATTTTTGAGCACTTCCAGGGACTGTGATCCCACCACTTCCCCAGGCAGCCTGTTCCAGTGCTTGACCCCCCTTTCAGGGAAGAAATTTTTCTTCTCCAAATGCATGCTGCTGGAAGAATATGACTGAGCCCTTTTGTCAGTGGCTTTGGGAAGAAGGCAACGGGACCTGTGGATCTGATTCCTGTTTCAGAGGTGTGCCAAAGTCTGCAAGAAAATAAGGAGCTTAACTAATGTTCGTGGCCTTGGCCATCACCTCGGCTTTCCTCTGGCATCCAGCTGATCCAGGGCATGCAAAGTGGTGAGCCCTCAACCAAGGAGCATCCTCAGCACTGCCAGAACACAGCTTTCCTGTGACAAACATGGCTCCAACATCCCCAAGGTGCAGGAAAGGCACGATTCAAAGTAAAATAATAATGGTTATTAGTATTGGAATAAGATTTGACAATATGACTAGCAGGTTAAATAAGGATTAATGAGGCTTAGCTGACAAACTGCGTGTGCTTGTCATGGGAAACCCACATTCCCCACAACTCTTGGGCACCAAGCCAAGGACAAGCAAGCAGGCACGTGGAAATGCTGTAGGAAGTGCTGAGTGCATCCCTTGCACAGCTCAATCACACGTTAATTACGGGGGAAGGGGACGCTTTGCCCTGCCTGCCCCTCTGCTTGGCAGGGGAGCTGTGAGAGGGTCCCAGCCCTTCTCCACGCCCCAGCCAACGCTCTGTCCCGAAGGCAGGACCTAATGGCAGGATTTATCACTGCCATCACACTTCATTACAGCAGTTTAGTGTTTAATGGAGCGAACAGGGCTCTTCGCTGCAGCTCGCCGGGCGGGAGGGGCAGAGGCTCGTTATGGGCTGAGGGGCTTCAAGCATTAATTTAAAGAGCCCGTCAGCAAGACAGAACTGTTCATCTTCATTTACATTGAAGCTAAAGCCACGGCACACCCGGGGGGATGGCCAGGGGGACTGCCCCGGAGTGATGGGAGTCCGAGGTGGGACGCGCAAAGCCTCGGATCCATGAAAACCCTGGATGGGGGATGCAGCCCCGGGTGGGACAGGCAGAGCCCTGGAGGCACGGCAGCCCCGGGTGGGATGCACAGAGCCCCGGAGCGGTGACAGCCCTGGAATAACGGGAGCCTCCAGCGGGATACACAGATCCCCAGGGAAACGACAGCCCTGGAAGGGATGCACAAAGCCCTCGAGTGATGGCAGTCCCGGGTGGGATGTGCAGAGCCCTGGAGCTACGGCAGCCCATGGCCAGGTCCGTGGCACAAAGGAGGCAAAATCTGGCCAAAAAAAGGGGACCAATCTGCCCAAAGGGACCAGGGAGCACGGAGCTCACGCTGCAGGTCTCATCTCTACCCCAGCAGGAGGGATCAGAGGGTTTATGGCTTTTGCAAGTCTCCTCTCTGATCAGAGCAGGTTTATAAGAGTATTTATAAACATGAATACTGTAATGAGCAAATAATGAAAAAGTCTCCCTAAAAATAGAGAATAATATACAAATGGGTGAGCAAACAACAATTGGTTTGGAAAAGTAGAGGCAGCAGCCAAAAATCCTGCTGTGTGATAGTGTTCTGGATGCTGGCTGTCACATGCAAAGGCACAGCCAGGTAATTTGCTGCCTGTAGAACTGAAACAACTTCATTTTTATTGCTTGAAATGTTATCTTGGTGCCAATTGCACTTGTACTGCCTCTGTTGTGCTCTGCCTCCCCCAGCCATGCTCCTCTGTTGTGGGGTGATGTCAGCTGGAGAGATCCCATGATCTCTGATTTATTGTTCCTTCAATTCATCCAAATTCTTCCCGCTACTTTGATCACAGGACCAAAGAGGGCATAGAGAGCCTCAAATTTGATATCTGCATCATGTAATACATGTAAAAGAGCTCGGAGAGTTAAGCCAGGCTCAGCTATACTGCTTTAATTTTTTAAATGCCAGAGCTCCCCAGAAAGCATCCTTTAGAGGAGGATACATACTTAAATCCTAAACAGTCTAATAAAAATGCTATTTAAAGCATTGTGATACATGAAAAAGAGGCACTTGAAAGTGCATAAAGCATTCAGCATAGCAATTGTGCACGCACATAAAACACTCACCCAGTGCACACTTCTCTGGTTTTACATTCTAAGCTTCCAATAATGATCCATGATTTAATGCTGAACATAGTGGGAAGGTTACAGAATTAAACAAAGTACAGTAGCAAAAAAAAAAACACAAAACCAAGCCCAAAAAACAAACCCTTCCTCCTGTCCTGAGCTGTCCCCAAAACACATGTTCCTGTTTCACCTATGAATTGTAGTGCCTGCTGTATCATCTGTCAGGGTTTTAATTTCATTATTTCATAGAGGGAAGATCGTAAAACTTGATTTTACAGCTACTGTACAGAGACTGAAAAACACCCAGAGAGGAGATGGAGTACACTGTTACTCCTGATGGACTTGAGCCAGTTAGACTGATTTCACCAGGAGGAGAATATTTATTAACATTTCAGCCACTCAATTAGCAGAATTATTTAGTGGCTGTGACTGTGATACAGGAGGTCACACACATCCTCACCAGCACCCTGCCCTCCCTGGAACAGACCTGATGATGCTGAGGAGTCTATTTCTCTGCAAAGGTGAGATTTTAATTTGTAGCACATTTAGCATAAAATATCAATATACTCCCTGCCCCATCACTCAGCTCACTCAGCCCCTTTTAGAGGCCACCTGGTGCATAAAATGAACTTCCATCCCATCTGCATCTTCTTTCCACCTTAGTGGCCCCACCTCTCATCTCAAAGGCACCTTCATAAATAAACTGAAATAAATAAAGAAGAAAAGCCAACCCAAACCAGCTCCAAATCCAGCTGCTTTTGAACTACTGGGAGAAACTTAGGAACCTCAGCCTCTTTAAAATAAAATCAGACACCTGCCCAGCCTGCAGGAAACAACACACTAAACTAGAACTGTCCTCGTGCACCAGGTTTAAGCCGAGCCTCTTCTTCTTCCACTTTTCAAAATATTAGTGCTAATATTAATACTGGGTCTAATTTTTAGGCTTCTTGTTCTCTGCTTCCCAGGTGCAAACCTGAGTGGACCAGAGCAGCAGGTGAGCAGGGCAGAGCTCAGCTCTTGCCCTTCCTTCAGTCTTCATAACTTCTCCATCTTTCTAGACGGGATTTTATTTCGTGCCTGTTGGCATACGATAAACTGGCTCCTGAAGGGAATTAATGAGGGACTGTCTTCCTCAGTCACTGGAGAGCTTTTGCCCTGTCCATAATCTGGTGCAGGCTATAGTGCCTCAACATTATCCTCTGTTCCATGGGAAAGGCACGATCTTGTTCCTGAACTGAAGGATGAGTTTCATTGCTTGCACGGCAGAAGGGAGAGTGAGAAAGACTCCAGCTGGTGTTCATTCCTCAAGGACCTCTTTAGGGTGACACTGAGAGGGGGTCAGGGCCACCCCCAAGTCCTTTGGCTCCAAGCCAAGCCCAGGCACTGCCAGTCCAGAGGTGACTGTAAGGGTTTGCTTGACTCACAGACAGAAGCTATGCAAGAAATCCTACCAGAAACCCCTACTTTTATATTGAAAAGTGGAGGCTTAGGGCAGTGTTACCAACCCAGCTCTATTTTAGAACCTCCAGATAAGCTGGTGCCATTTAAATGACTGAGCTGGACCTATGCTCTGCCAGGGTTCCATTCCTGTCTGCCCCTGCAGTTAATGTTTCCAAATATTTCTATATTTCTATCAATCATCGTGTTACTTCTTGTTTCTCTTGGAGTGCCATACGCTGGAAACATCCCCTTAAAGGGGAAGGCCAGGGTGAATTCAGAACCTAATCTTGTAGTGAAAATGCTTTGTAATGGCCTCAGGTTTTAATATACCAAAAATACAGATAAAATTCTTGTTGGCATTTGGATGTGCAAAGTTGATCCCTGTGGTAAGAGAAGATACCCACCTGGCTCTGTGAGAGAATCTCCGAGGACAGATGTGTTTGTAAAGCACTTGGGGATCCAGCAAGAAGCAGCAGTGCTGCTGTGTTGTTTAGAGCTGAGTCCTTTTCTTCATGAGGACAGCAGCAAAGCTGGGGCCCAGAGATGGTTTCCAAGACTTCGAGGTTCTTCAGCTTTCTACTTCAACAATACTTAACATCACACACCCACAGAATGCATATATATATGAAAAACAACAAATAAGTTTCAGTTATTTCTTTCCTGGTAATCACACAGCTGCACTATTCTGGGAACAATTTTAGTGCAGCATTTAGGCACAAATTAGTCTTGTCAATAATCCCTGAGTGACAAGAATGTTGTGTCATCTCCCCCTGCACGTTTCCATCTTTCCCTCACCAGACCAGCACTTCTCACTTGCTGTTTCTCCGCACTGAGGAGCAGAGCTGTGACTCCTGTCTAGCCCTGTCAAAGGCAACGGACACCCAACCTCTCTTCCCAAAGAGATTTCTGCCGGATAAAAGGATTCTGTGACCTGGTGCTGGGCTTTGGTTGCTCTGAGCTGAGCCTCGCTGCCACCCCACCAGCCCTTTGGGTGGTTAGCCCAGAAATGGGGCATTTATGTCTTACAGAGTATCCCAGTCCTCAGAGTTCAAACAACCTTTTTTCTCCCTGTATGAATTCTGAGGTCCCCATCCATTCCAGGAGCTGGTGCCCTCCTTCCTGGGTTTTCTGCTCTTCCTGCACCACATGAAAATCAGCATTCTCTTGTGCCTTGGACACACTAGGGGTGGTATGATGCCTTGGGGTTGGGCATTGGGCCATGCCTTGTGTGGGAGATGCAAAAAGTTCATAGAATCACAGAATGTCCTGTGTTGGAAGGGATCCACAAGGATCATCAAGTCCAACTCCAAAGTTTAGTGCTTCTACTGAAATCTGAACCATGGAAATGGGATGATAAGGGAAAAAACCTTTGGCCTCTCACCAGGAGTGTGCTCGGCCCTGGAAGTGTGCTGGATATCTGTGGGGATCAGCAAAATGTTTGTTTTCTGCTCCTTGAGAAGAACCCCCAGTGCCTTTCCTGGGACAGCTGGCTTGGGTTGTGGGACCTCCCTATCCTCTCCTTATTCCCTCCATAATGAAGTCAGAGCAACCTTTTCCCTTCATTTCCCTCTCTCTTCCCCAGCAGGCAGGGCTGTAGAGATTCAGACTTTACCTCCAGGCACAGGCAAATGTTTTGTACCAGAAAATCCAGCATCCTCCACAGCCTCATCCCTCCAAATCAAATCTTGCTCCTCACCATCTCGCTCCCCTCTCTGTCTCCTCCCTGTGTGCTGTCCTGTGTCTCAGGCAATCACATCACTGCTCTTACTCAGACCTGCAGCTGAGCTGAAATGCTTCTTTTTAAAGAAAACACTTTGTACAGAGCTGGCCATTGCACCTGTGACAGAAGCTGTTAATATGGGTGAACTCTCCACAGACCACAGCTGCTCTCACGGTGCTCTTGACCCTCGTTGGGGCCGGACAGTGTTGGCTGGGGATCAGTCCCCTCTGCTAGAGCTGATGCAAGATGCCTTTCTCAGTGTCAGGGCTTGATTTGCTGAGGAGAAGAGCTCTTTGATCTGTTTTTTTCTGGCGTTTGCAACAGAAATGCAGCACAAACCTACTCCTGCAGGAATTTTCTACTTGAGATATCAGGCTTTTTAAGATAAGCTGAGGCTAAGCTGCCTGGAAATCAACACAGCAGAGGCAGCTCAGCTCTCCTTTGCGTTGTAAAAATACTCTCAGACGTGATTTTGGGTCAGGAAAAGGTGTGATGGAGCAGGCAAGAGCCTCCAGCCCCTCCATCGTGCACGGAGGAGCTGCAGGGTGCCCTGTGATGGATGTATTACAAACCATCCTGGAGAAAACAATTGCAATCTGCAGTGTTTTAGCTCCAGCTCTCATAGGAGTGGCTGGCACACCTCATCCCTCATCAATCCTTTCCAGCAGCCCCCACCAACCTCTCTCACAGCCTGCTGGGAGAATGGCACCAATTTGATCCCGCTGTTCTTTAGTCTCTTGACAAACATTATTTCCAAATTACAGCCCCTGGAAAAG
The DNA here is from genome assembly GCA_036023395.1 of Myiotriccus ornatus. NCBI lineage: Eukaryota > Metazoa > Chordata > Aves > Passeriformes > Tyrannidae > Myiotriccus > Myiotriccus ornatus. The sequence continues at coordinate 17,053,595 of JAYRBT010000156.1, forward strand.
CGTTCGACATCCTCAGCGGGAGCAGGGGGGAAATGAGGAGGAGATTGTGAGCCCAGCCTCACACAACTGCTGAGGTAATGGGGAAACTGCTAATGACAACATAAAACCTGGCACTCACCTTGGGTGAGTTACCGTGCACGTTGAATTCCCAGGACCGGGAAAATTAGTTTTGAGCTTTGTGGGCTGTTTTCTCTGAAAACAAGTTTTGTGGTGTTTAAAAGCCTAAATATCATCAACACACATCTGTTTACCACATAGAGAAAATCACAATCCTTTAGGAGAAAACGATCCCCCTCTGCCCTAAGAGTGGGAGATACCAACTTCTCTGTTGGCTTCACGCTGCTGGATCCTCCAGGTGCTCGTCACCCCACGGGACACAGCTTAGGGACTCTGGAGGGCAACACAGCACCTTTTCACCTTCCTCTTAAACCCACAATTCTTCCCCTTGCCCAGCCAGGTTAACATTTCTTAGCTTCTTCCTCAGTTCTTGAATAATTAATACAGCTGGAAAATAAAGTTGTGTTTGTTCTTCTTCACGGGAGACTGTTGCTATTCCCTGTTGTGGCTTTTCCCCCCCAGGCTCTGCCCACTGTACATGTGGGCTTCAGAAGCCCCCCTGCACATCCTGGAGGGACTGCAAACATGCTCAGGTGCTTAATTAGGGATCTAATTACCTGGAAATCTAGTCTTACTTCTGGTTTTTATCAGTAGCCCAAAATTAGGGTATTGCTTAAGTAAAACTCAAGGCAAAACCATTTTGATTTCCTGCTAGAAACTGGAGGGGAGTCGACTGAAACAACCTGTTAAACTGGGCTGAAAATTAGGGATAACTCATGTGTAGTGTCACTTCTGACACATGGAACACAGCAGACATCCATCAGCCCCGGTTCTGCTCCAGCATCAGCATCGAACAGGTGACTGCACATCCCAGTAAGGCAGGTCTGGAGGACAAGCATCGTTGCTGCATCCAGAGTAGAAACCCTCTCAGTCACTCCTAACAGCCAAATAACTTCTAAAGAGACATTAGTGCTTTCTAGAGCAGTGCTGGAGCTGTATTTCTCTACCATCTTCTCCAGTAGCTGCCACTTCTTTGGGCCTGTGGTGGGTCAGCAGCAGGGATAGATAGGCAATAATGTAGCGGGTTATTAATTATTCTGCTTTATAAACTCTCCGTCTTATCTACAAGCAGATCTTTACTCTGATGAGAAGCCTTTACACACAGGGACAGCAAGTTACAAGGTGTTATTAATTGTACCACATCACTGTTTACAGAGATACGACCCTGCTTCCATCTAGAAATGGATTAAATGAAACCTCCTCCATAAGTGTGTGTGAAAAATGGACCCAAGATGAAATGCTTCACCAGGATGCTATTTTTAAGCCAGAATTGCATTTTCACTCTGCAAACACATCAGCCCCACAGCAGGGGCATTGGATTAAACGGCAAAATTTAAATAAATGGCACTTTAAAAATGCCCCGAAGCCATTCAGCTCCCAGAGATGAGATGTCTGCAGGGAGAGATCATCAACTTGGTTGTGGTGTGGGCATCTCTCTCGGGTGGGGAAGCTTCTCTGCCCGACCCAGCCCAGCTCAGGAGAGCCCCATCTGACCCAGGGGCAGGGCAAAGCCTTGTCTTTCCCTGTGACTGTTTAGACAATCTTTACACATCGCAAAGCAATTGGTCCAGATGGAAATTTACACTGAAGATGGCCAGGGCTCACATTATCAGGTCAGAAATCACTTGGCACAAGAGCTGGGAAAGCTTCCTCCATCCTGCCCTGCTGGACCAGGAGCCCATTGCCATAGTTTTCCCAACATAAATCCCCAGAGGTTTTATTTCTGCTCTATTCCATCAGTTGGGTTTTGCACAGGCTCAGAAATCTGGCTGAAATATGGGAAGGTCCTCAAGACACAGAGAATACGATCTCAATAAACCTCTTTGTTCCCATTAGCATTTTAGCAAGAAATGTTTCACCCTCCCTGTCAGGCAAAGTTGTCCCTATTTCCCCAAAAACACCCAAGCCAACAAGCAGGGTCCCCTCAGCCCCATCCTCCCCTCCTTGTGCCATCGTGACAATACAGGTGCACTTTAACATAACAACTCACTGTTATTGATGTCAAATGTTGCTAAAATAATCTTTTTACAAAGTTGTTTGATTTATGGTAATTTTTTACTGCCTTTTTTTTTTTTCCCCTGTTAAGAAAATCAATCCTTTTGCATTTTCCTCTTTGGAAAATTCTTTTGGTAAATTTCCTCTGAATTGCTGTGACAGAAATCCTGCCCTTTCTGTTTTTTAAGAAACGGGAAAATCAGAGACAAAAAAATGACAAACCTCCAAGCCTCATTGACAGAAATATGATGGTTCAGAAAAACAAATATTATTTATAGTTATCCCTATTTTCGTCATTTGTTTCTGGTTTTCATTTGTGCCTCCTGAGCCTGTGATGGGATGGCATTTACAGCTTTTTTACATCTCTGGGATGCTATTTGCAGCTTTTCTCATGCAGGCACTGCTACACCTGGGAAGTACCCCTGTATTTTTCACCCCTGTTTACAGAGGGGTTACATGTTGGTAGGATTTGGCATCAGAAAACAGATACAAAAAGAAAAAAAACAGTATTTAAGGAAAAAAAAAGCTAAAGTGAGCAAAAGAAGATGTCAGCAGATGATTGCAAAATCTCAGCCCAACCAGGAGCTCTGCTGCCCCATCCTTGCAAGGAAAACCCACGGATTTCCAGGGAAGGACGAGCAGCAGGAGGGCTGGAGAGAGATCATCCGCTCGCAACATGATGACTTGGGTGTTGCGGTGCGAGATGAGTCTGGTGCTCAACACCAGGAGAGTCCTCACTTGCTCAGCACGGTCCTTCCTCCTGCTCCATCTCCTGCTCCCGTGTCGGGTTTTGGCGGTGACATTGGCTGAGAGGGTGTGGCATCTCACATCCCTATTTACCTGAGCACCCAGCGGTGCTACTCAGGAATTTCCCTCCTTGCTGCTGCCGGGGGAAAAAGCAAGTGGTTAACTGGGATTCCCAGCAGCTCCAGAGGCTGGAGGAGGACTCAGTGTTTGCATCAGGTTGTGAGAGCTCAATTGCTTTTGTCCTTGTAGGGAACCAGTGTTATCAGCCTGGCTTTTGCTGTGACAAGCAGTTTTTCAATAATTTTATGCAAAAGTTCACAGTAGGGACTGTTTTATTTTTGGATCTCGCAAAACTTGGCAGAGGGAGACAGAATTTGGATGGAGGAGATCAGACAGGGCTCCACCCCACATCTCTCCAGCTTGGGTAATTTGGATTTGAGCAATGATGCTTTTTTTTTTCCATTGCACAGACCGGAGCTTTGGGACTGAAGCCCCACATTAGGCATCCATAAAACCAACACCAAGGAGGCCTTTGGGACAGCCGTGTTTCTTCCTCAACCCCCTCTAACCCCCCTGTGGATGTCACTGGGGAGGGAGGACCCTCCCCCTGCCCCTCCCAGCTCGCACCAAGTGCGAAGGTCACCCCAAATCCCACCAACAGACCATCCCTGCTGGGAGATGATTGCAAAACCTCGATCCAACCAGGAGCTCTGCTGTCACCTCTGTATCCATCAGATGCACTTTGTTGGGAGGGGAGGGGGAAGGCCTGAGATTAGATTGCACTGCAATCTTCAGGAAAAACTGCTTTTGGATGACAAAAATGATGAATTGCTGTCCGTTCTGGGAAGATCATATCCATGTGCAGCAGGGGATGGCAGTCAGAACCGTTCAGTACCTGTGGCTGGGGGCGATGACTCAGTGGAGCGGGACTTGGTGTTCATCTGAAGGAGGAAAACTCTCTATTTTGTGTTTATATGCACATAAATATATATATGCGTACACATACCTCCACACCTTGAGTTTGAAGCCCATTTTTTGCTGCCCAAAAAGCACCTGTTTTTCCATTCAGCAACCCTTTGCAAAATAGCCAGGGATCTCACATACACCTGCTCACACCTTTGTTACCCCTCGGGGGGTGTAGGACAGTGATACAGGATGATGCAGGCAATTAATAGTGGCCCAGATAATGAGGTTTCATTAACAAACTGTTTATCTGTGGCAGTGCAGTGACAGATTTCTCCCAGGCTGTAACTGGTCTACTGGAAGGTGTCCCTGCCCATGGCAAGGGGTTGGAACTACATGGGCTTTGAAGTCCCTTATGATTCTGTGATTCTGTAATTCTATGATTTTATGAAAGCAGGTATAAAACACACAGCCCCTTCCCCTGCCAGCACTGTGGTTGATACATTAATGGAGAAGAAAGAGCCAATCTATTAAAAGGCAGCTGCTTTTAAAGATAAACCCAGCTCACGTTGCTATTTCCAAAGTGACTCTTTCATTCCCAGTTTATTTCAACCACCGGCTGAAAACTGCTTGAAGGTGGGGCAGGGCAGGAAACAGGGGAAATCATTCCCTCTCTGCCTCAGCCCTGTGCAGCTGCTTCCCTGTGGAGAGGTTTGGCCAGGAAAGGGAAGGTGCTGCACTGGCATCTGCTAAAGCCTCGTGAGGTTTTAGTGCTGCTCCTCATTTGTGGTGGTGTTTGGCTGGTGGCTACAGGACCAGCTCTGGCTGCATAGTCTGTTTGCTGTCTTGGCAGGTTGCCATGTGAGAAGGGGTCAGGATATGCAAAATGTCCTCCTGCATCACTACAACAGCTTGTAAAATATTTATGGCACCAGCAAACCATGCAAGACCAGGGTCTGGCATGACACTGGTCTTTCTCTTTCCCAAACAGAGGATGAAACCAACCTGTTGTCAGGGCCATATGTCAGGTTTCTTCACATCTTTCTAATGGCCTGGAGGAGGTGGCTTGTTTTTAAGCCATGTCATTGATCCCTTGGACAGAAGTGGCCAGGAGCACCAGAGGAGCTCAGAGGCACCTCAGCCCACACTTGTGAGGTACATCAGCATCTTAATAAAATCCTGGAATGGTTTGTGTTGGAAGGGACCTTAAAGATCATCTTATTCCAACCCCCACCTTCCACTAGACCGGACCGATCCAAGCCCATTCAACTTGACCTTGAACACTTCCAGGGATGGGCCATCCACCACCTCTCAGTGGGAATAATCCCATATGGATGGGAATGATCTCACTGAAGCCTGTCCCTTTGGGAAGCCACAGGGCCCACTAGGAAGGGCAAAGGTGGCCTCAGGTGATGGAGAGAAGCCCCCCAGGCTGAAGGTGCCACTTGCAGCATCAACACAGTCTCTGGTTTCCCACAATATACCAACCCTACTTGCACACACTATGCAAATGCCAGCCACAGCCACAAAACTATCAATAGCAATCATTTTCTCCTAGCTAATATAACTATTATTTATACGAGACTAATAAACACTGTTCTCACACTGATGGTTCTGCTCTGAATAATTGATTTGCCGTCATAGTCAGAAACACACAGTAAGACACTTTTCACCTGTGAGATGTTCACTGCGATTTCTTTAGAGCTTCCAACATCCCACATCCCACACTGGCATTTGTCCTGCCCTTCATGAGACCTCCCTGCACCCTTGTGACCCCTTGCTGCACCTGCCAGGAGGTGCCTTGGGTTATCCCAAGAGTCACTTGCTCTTACCCATGTCCCACGTACACCTACCCATATACCTGGGGGGGGCTGTGTGTTACAACTCTCCAGTGATCCTTCAGAAGCGTCCTTGCTGATCCTGTGTGCCACTGACACATCAGGAGGCAGTCCCATGTCTGCAGGCACTGTCACAGAGGTGCCCCACAGCCGGTGCAGGGGCAGGTGCCAGCCTGACCCAGAAGCTCCTGCACCATCTCCACCACCTTCTCTCCCACACCTGGGCAAAGACTCAATTCCCTTCATTACCTTGAACACACCAGTCCTGTAAGCAATAAATTCTAAGGATTCAGTCAACACTGAGTGTCTTAAACTCCCAGGTTACTGAGGCAGGAAATATTGGTCTGCCCATGCACAAAAGCCTGTTTCCACCAGGATGGGATAGCCCTGGGTGCCCAGTGAGTGGAATGGCTTTGCTTTGGGTGATACTGGACCCCAGAGCCACCTTGGCTGCAGCCCCATGTCACTGGTGGGGGTGGAGATGCTGCAGGGACACAGGGCCCCAGCAGCTCCATCACACTGGCATCCCCAGCATGGCATTTGCCCCCAGGTGTCCCTTGTGGTCCATCTGATGTCACCCCCAGAGCTCTATCATCATGCCCCTCTCTGTGATTTGATGCATTTTTCTCCCTGTAAACAGGGACAAGGGCACAAGGACAATAGCTTCAGACTGACAGAGAGCAGGTTTTGGTTAGGCATTGGGAAGAAATTCTTCCCTGTGAGGGTGGGCAGGCCCTGGCACAGGTTGCCCAGAGAAGCTGTGGCTGCCCCATCCCTGGAAGTGTCCAAGGCCAGGCTGGACAGGGCTTGGAGCAACCTGGGCTAGTGGAAGGTGTCCCTGCCCATGGCAGGGGGTTTGGAATGAGGTCATATTTAAGATCCCTTCCAACCCAATCTGTTCTGTGATTCTGTAGTTCTGTGAGCAACATCTGGAGATGTGGAGGTGCCACTCTGTCCTGGACACCCCTGAACCCTATTTTGCATCATATCCCCCAAACCAGCTTCTGGGCAGTGTCATTGCACCCCTCAGTCTGACCAAGGTTTTTGAGCTGTTTCCTTCACTAGACCAGGAAATTCAATGTCTTTGGAATGCAGTAAATCTGCATACAGGCTGTCTTCATAGATCCAGCCAAGAGGCTTGGGTGGGTAATTTATAAAGGACAGTAATAAAACAGACTGCACAGTTTAGATCTTAATAAAACTGCGATGCCTCATGTCTGATTTTATAGACAATTTTTATTAACTTAGTGCCTTTGTAGGAGAAAGGTCTGACAGGTTTCTTATGGCTGAGAGCTCTGAGCAGGCGTGCACCTTTCGAAGAAGATCTGAAACACGCAGTGCCCAACAGCAGGAGGTCACAAACCCCCTTTCCCACCAGGAACAGCTATTGTTTTCCTTGGAAAGCCTTCATGCTGATGGATGGCTCTGCCAGGGGAGGATGGGGCAGTACAAGGTCCACCAGGTTCAGTGTGTTCTGGAGATTCACTAACCAAAAAACCAGAACGAGGCATGAAGCAGGGCTGCTACAGGCAGCTCCCAGCAAAGGCAACTCTTACCCCCAACCCATCATCCCTGGCTCATTTTCCTGCATTCACAAGAAATGGAAGTATGGGTTTAAAAATAGTTGTTAACAGCATCAACAGCAGTAAATATTTGACCCCAAAACCTTGTGCTTTCTCCTCCCTCTGCCTCCCTGGGTGCACGTGCAGTGAAGGTGCAGATTAACACAGGTCTTGATAGATCATCTTAGTCACTTTAATAAAGTAGATTTATGTCTGATCTATTTATGCCCTGCCTCAGCTGCTTCCCTGGCTGTGTGCTGGGCTTTTATTTTACAGCAGGGTTTTTGGAAGGTTCAGCACCTCACAGGTAAGGGCAAACTCTCCAAGGCTGTGTTTGGGACATAGCATTAGAACTCTCCTTAAACACCCGGCCTGGGTGAGGGGGTCTGCAGCTCTCGCTGGTTTCCCTCTCAGAAAATAAGAGAATTTGTGTGTCCAAGATCTCAGGAGGCCACATCCTGGGCAGTAGCTTTTCATGAATGGAGACAGCCTTGAAGAGCCTCTCACAGACCTTATCTCGGCGTCTCGCTGAGTTTTATGTCCTACAGGAGCTGTTGGATAATTCCAGCCAGATTTGGGGCTTTATTTCATTCTCTAATTTTTATCTCCAGATGACACAGAACAGTCAACATTCAAACTACTGGAAGAAGTTTCTAGATGACATACATGCCTTCAGTCCTGGAAGATTAGGTGAAGGACCACGCTCCTTGATGCCACTGACGGAAAAAGCCACTTAGTTGGTTTCCTATGGAAGTAGCACAAAAATGAGGATAGAAATTATCAGAACAGACAACAAGGCAGTGAGAGCACTGCTATGAACGGAACATGGTTGGTTAACAAGGCAACTAGAGCATCTAGGGGTTCAGGGGGGTGTCAGTCTCAGAGATCCCTGGTGGACTCTCTTAGGGAAGTTTTTCTGTCTGCAGAAATTCATATTTTCCCCAAATAGGTAGAAGCTGCTCTTTCAAGGGCCTGGGTGCTGCCTGTGCCCCTTGCAGTGAGACAGGGCAGGATGCTTGGGTGGGATAAAAGGATTTTTGTCCAGCCAGTGATGAGCAGCTTTTCATTTACCCCCTCGCATATGTTCAGTGTAAAAAAATGTCACATTCAGCCTCAAAACCAGCAGGGCACAGCCCATATAAAGAGGTCATCTGTGTGTTTTACCCTGCTCTTTCCTGCAGATAGGACAATGCCAGCAGACGTGGAAGGGTAGTGGGGTTCGATCAGGACTCAAACCCCATCCCAAAGGCATCCACACTGCTGGAAGACACAGCCAGCATCCTTCCCCCTTGCATTACAGGGTTAAAAAAAAGGGGAGGGGGGGAAAAAGGAAGAGAGAGAAACTGCATTCTCGTTTTGTTGCCATAGCAGCCTTCTGGATTATTGAGACTGATAGCATTTGTAAAAATTCAACAAAGGGTAAAGAATCACTTGGAAATGGGAGCAGATGTAACAGTGCATGCCATATGCCACTGGGAGAAAATCTATTGGCAAAGGCAACATCATCAGAATGAAAGCCTAACCCATATTGTGCCACGGAAAATGTCACTTTCCCTAGATTACAGGGTAGAGCTATAAAGCAGGGAAAATTATGTTCACATATGTAATTGCTGAAAGCCGTCCCCAGCAAAGAGCCGAGCGCTGCCGCCGGGGGGTGGGCTCTCCTCCCCTCCAGAACTTGATGAACCATCATGTGATACAAAGGAAAGGTTGTTAACATTAAAAATTCATTAACCCTCGCACGCAGCTTAATGGAACTCACTCCTGAGAAATCCTGCCTGCACAATAGATGAATTATAAGGGGCTCTGTGGGCGGGGTGAGTAACAGAGCCCCCAGAAAGCCACTGGCTTTACACCCTGAGCTGCTGCTGCAGCAACTGCTGGAGTAATGAGTGACCCTCTCGGAGCACGGGATCTAACCAAAGAGCTGCTAAAGGGCTTCAGAGACCTGGTGGTGCTTCAGGGAGTTATTCTGAGCAGGGGTCGGGACAAAGTGCAGAGGAAGGAGGAGATCAGGGACAGCAGGCTGGCAAGGAGTGGGGAAGGTGTGAATGAGGGGAGGCTGCTCCTCATCTGCACCATCACCTCATCGCTCATGAAAAGCATTGCCCTGTGCTCCCCTTATCCCCAGCTAACACGAGAGTCGTGCCAGAAAGGTCCACGAGGGCTGAACCGAGGCTGGCATGTCCAGCAGAGGATAGAGGAGGTTGGGCGGGGCTTTGAGCAACCTGTTGCAGTGGAAGGTGTCCCTGCCCGTGAAAAGGGCATGGAATGAGGTGGTATTTAAGGTCCCTTCCAACACAAACCATTCTAGGATTCTGTGTTAAACTTTGGAGGGTGGAAGCCTGGAGGGGAGAACTGTGGTTGCACCTCCAGAACCCTTCTCCAAAGCTCCCTGTGATGGAGAGGCAGAAAAGCAAGAGTTCTCATCACTGCTCACCCAAGGCTGCCATAATCAAAGTGAACAGCAGCCCTGGGTCAGCTGAGTGCAGATGTGATGAGTTGCTTTGCCCTACATGTGTATTTATAGGAATCAATAGCCATGATGTAGCCAGAGCACACCTTAGCAAAGCCTAATAAATCATTTTTTTCCCTTGGAAGAAATGAAGAACAGATGTTTTCTTGCAGCAAGGAGCATCCTGAGCAAGCCCAAGCAGGAGAGGTTCTGGACCATCAGCCAACACCAGCATCCCACAGGTGCTTTCCTGACCCTTCATCCTGGGGGGGAGCAGCCTGGGACCTGCTGGGGCAGCAACCAGAGCTGGGGACAAACCAGGAAAGGAAGTGACCAGAACCACATGCCACATGCCAGCATGTCTGTGGGCAGGAACTGGAGGGACAGGCCCTTCTCAGCTTTCCCTGGGTTCACTTTCTATCCGTTTCTTTCTCAGCAGTGAATTTTGGAACCTGGATTTCATCTGGACAAGGTCCCCTAGTGCAGCATCAGCTCGGGTGATGCTCCTGCTGTGTCCTTCAAACAGACAGACCTGGACAAAGCCAAGGCTGTGAAGAACACAGGGATGGTCTTGGCAGCCTGGCAGGTGTGCAGTGTGTGGGAAGGCTAAAAGATAAATCCCCACTGAAGGGATGGAATTGTCAGTCAGCATACACTGGATGGATGGGATGTGGGAAATGTGGGCACGATCAGTGAGATGGGCACAGGGGAACTATATCAGAAAACAGAAACCTTTTTTCCTACAAGAAAATGTGCCTTTTTCACTGCTCAGATGAGCTGTTCCATGTGTCTGTTCCCTGGGAATCAGGGTGACAGCAGCATCACAGAGGCTGACAAGTCCTGTCAGAGCAGACCCTATGGCCTGGCACCTAAAAGTGCCACTGTCACCCCACTCCAGGACTTTGCTTCTGGGGGAGCAACTGCAGACCTACAGGAGGGCTCTCAGGGAGCCCCCTCAGTGCTGGGCAGCCAGGAAAATATCCAACCCAACACGATCAACTCAGTGGAACTGAGGTCAAATAAAATAACTGCAGCATTTTCTGCAGGGACACTGCAAGGGCAGGGGGTTTGTTCAGGGTAATTGGGCAGTTTGTCCCATGTACCAACATGAACAAGGAGACACAAACCATTTACTGCAGAGGAGCAGGGGGAGGGAGCAGAGCCACTCACCTGGCCCTTGCAGAGCTTTAAACAATGAATGACCCTCAGAAGATATTTTCTTTGGTGGGTTTTATCCCCTTTCCCCAGCTTGGCACACATCACTCCCTCAAATGCTTTTTGAGCTATTTCCGTGTACTTGTTTCATAAACAGTGATTTTGAAATACCTTTAGCGTGTGACCTCACTGCCAGCACTCTGCCATCCCTTGTGCTTCTTCCCAGGTCTGTGAGGAGTGCTTGAGAAAATCAGCCATGTGTCAGGCCAGGAGAATCCTGGGGATGTGTGGAGCTGGACACCCCCAAACCGTGGTTGCTCACAGCCCATCGCTGTGGTGGAGAGACTCCTGCTGTCTCAGGTGCTTTGCTGGTGTTAAAGGGATGCTCTGCAAGTGGAAAGCCTCTTTCAAATTAAAATAATGAATTCACTCCCAATCATCACCACTGCTAAATGGTTTTCCCATGGAGTGGGTAGGCTCTTGGATGGCCCCCTGTGCTGGCAGGCAAAGGGCTCAGATACAGAGGAGGGGGTGGCTCATCCCCAGGGTGCTGCACCCCCGTCAAGGGGTCTTTGGGGAAACCGTGACACAGCAGCTCCACACTATGAGGCTTAAAGGGCATTTATTGTCACTTATTTATCAGATCCTCACTACCAAAGGGGCTATTAAATGCCCAGACCTTCCTGCTGCAGCTTGGGCAGCCATCTTTGCCATGTCCCCTTGCTTTCTGCTGTGGCAATTTAAAAAGAAAAAAGAATTAATCAGAATGGCCATGTAATTACAGCAAATGAAGACATGTGTTAAGCTGGAGCAGTGGGGAATAATTATTTGCTGTCCTTCAACACTCGGCAGCAAACAAGAGTGGAGGGGAAACTTACTGTGGGTGGGAGCAGGGGATGCCAGCTCAGCATCCCTCCTGCTCGGTGTTGGTGCTGATCCCGAGGCCGCAGGACGTGTTCCCCATCTACAGCACCAGTCCAGGACCAAGCACAGGCGGCTGGGAGGGGAAGCAGCCACCGCAGCCAGGCGGTTTTTCAACCGTGAGCGCCAGAGCCACGAGCAGGAGGAAGGAAAGGACATGGCTGGAGGCACAGCATGGGCAGAGACGGGGAAAAGGAGCTGGAATATTCCAAACTGGTGCACACAGAGCCCCTGAGCCATCCCGGGCAGGAGCTGTCCCCAGCACCAGTGTGTGCATGAGGACAGCCCGAGGGCAGCGGGACTGAGGGAACATCCCCCACGCCTGTTCGGGGGGTACATCAGGGCAATAGAGAAACAGCCTGAAGGCCAGCAAAAATCACTTCATCTGCACTTTTGAAGGAAAAAGTTGCTTTATTAAATTACCAGTTCGTGGAAAAGGTATAGCATGTTCCTCTCGAGAGGAGAGAGGCACATAAAATTTAGGCTCGTTTTGACAAGATAGCTTGAGTGAGTGTAAATCACTCGTAGGTTGGTTAACCTCCCTTCTCCAGCAGTTCTGCCAGTTAAATGACAAAGCTTCCCCTCATCCTAAAGGCTTTTACTGAACTTGTAATGTATCCAGGTATACTAATGTGGTTTTTTTATTATTGCTATAGAGCAAAGCAGCACAGTGTCATTACTGCCTGGGGGCTGTTTGCCATCAGTGCACTTGCTGTTTATCTTGTTTTTCCTCAAATATCAGTACATTTTTTAAAAAATGGAAAGAGAATTTCATCAGCTGTGACAAATAATGACATTTTTTAATGCGTATTCAAAGCAACAGATCAGTCATTTTCTGATGTTCCTCCATTTATGCCACAAAGGGGACAGGATGCTGGATACAGCCTGTAGCAGCGGCACGGGGGGGAGAGTGGACAGTGTCACCATAACCAAAATACTACAAGAATACCAGAAATCCCCAGAAAATTCCCAGAGATTCCCCAAAGTGGCCACAGCCAGTTTACATCTGCCATAACGATGGCACCAAAAGCTCACAGGGCTGGGAGACCTGCAGGCCCCTACCCAGGGGAGGATATTTGCCTCCCAGCCCCGACCAGCGTGGCTTCTCCTGCTGAGACACCAAGGCACTGAAGATGGAGTGCTTTGCAGGCTGCTCAGGAGCTATTGTAATTCAAGGCACAATTATTTGAAACAGCAATTATGTGCTCGGTGAGACTCAGACAGAAACATCTCCAGCGTCCCATCTGAGCGTTGCAGGTTATCGCCCGTGGCATCCGTCAGCACCCTCACGGCCACAGGAGTTTTGTTCCCTTTGTGACCAAAGGAGGAGGATGAATACCTCTGTTCCTGGCTCTGCACACCTTCATCCCAAAGGGATACAACCGGAGTTTACCCCTGGGAAGCTGCCCCCAGGATGGAGGAACCCCCTTCAGCTCCTCAGCTTCATCTGCAGCACTTCGCCTGTGAGATCACTGCAGCACCATAAAAGAATCTTTGTGACCTTAGGTGTGTTTTACTCGTGTCTCATACTCTGCAATGTGAAATATAGTCATTTTTAAGTAACATTTCTCGCATGCAGGGCAGAGAGCTGCGGCTGGGGCTGCTCCCCTGCTTCTCCTCCCTGCAGAAATTCAGATAAAAAGGGGAAAATAAATCCTGCAGCTTCCTACAACCAGGCTCAGGCAAATCAGGGATGTGCCATTAACGTGAGAGGCCTGATCCTGTGAGTGGCTGAAATTTTTCTTGGATTGACTAATAATAAAAACTAATTTTTTGGGGCTCTTACAGGAGCAGGGTCTGCAGCAAGGAGGGAGGGATGAGCACCTGCCCTGACAGAGGCAGCTCCTCAGCAAGGCTGGCAATGCCTCTTGCACTGCATATGAGAAGTCCAAGTATCTCTGTGGTATGTCAGATAAGTGATAGTCCTTTAAAATAAATGCTGTCAAGGAAGGCTGATAGCAATAAAAGAGTTAAGAGAGGAAATTTGCCACTGAGAGAAAGATAACCTTGCAAATACTCTGTTTTCCTGCCGCAGAAAGAACAGAACTGACACGCTCCCCGTTCTGCCTGTTCATCCCTATCCAGGGAATCTGAGGTTTTCCACAGGCTGAGAAAGGGTGGTGTTTTATCTGCTCCTTCCCAGGTTCAGTTAAGGTTTCAGCAGGAGCCTGCTGAACTGTCGGTGCCTGCAATTAACACTCACAACTATTTTTGTAGCAGGATCTGGGCTGAGTGTTGAGAGTCCCCGGATAGATGTTCAGACGAGCGCTGCAGCCAGCACGGCTTTGGGGAGTGCACTGCCCTGAGCCCGCAGGCTTCTCCCTCCCTTCCATCCCCAGGACACTCATGGAACCACGGAGGAAGCCTGAAAATCTTTGATCTCAGCCTAACTCTTAGGCACCCTGACTCTGGGCACCCGAAAACCAGGGCTCAGCGTGGTCCTCACACCCTGCTGCGAGCAGGGCCAAGCGCTGCTGCTCTCTGGACATCACCAGAACAGAGCAGTCCGTGACTTCCAGAGCCTTGAGGCTGGAAATCTGTCAAAAAGATGTTCTTTTGGGCTGCAAGGGAGCCAGCCTAGAAAGAAGGGGCTGGAACCAAAGCCTGGGGGGCAGGGGAAAGGCTTTGGGCTGTGCAGTTATAAGCTCTCCTAGCAGAGACCAAACGTTTTTGAGAGCAGTAGGGAGGCTGTGTGCAGGATAGCTGAGGGAGGCTGTGAGAAACTGTCCTAAGAATGAGATCCTGATTTATTTTGTAGCAGACTCAACCCAATGCAGCTACAGCATTACTCTGGGTCCTTCAGCTCAGGACATGCTGCCCACTGCAGGTGTAAATGTGTCCTCTTGTGACATGTCCATCCCTGCTTCGTCTGACATATCAGATACTTTCTATAAGCAGAAACAACACTTTGGACTTGGAAGATCTGGGACATTAAAATCTGGAACTGAACAGACCTTTGGCATCCCGAGGGCATTTCTGGTGTGACCAGGGCAATGGTGACCACAAAACCTGCGGTGATGCCCAGTGCTACTGGCCAGGCTGAGGATGGGAAGCACAGCATGTTATTATTTTATTCCTAGAGTGCCCCCAGTGTCGATGGCAGGCCATCCTAGGGGGCACTCACAGCCACGACGATGACATTTTTTCCTCTTTCTTTACTGCAGGCTCTGCAGAGCCAATGACCACCCACCCTGCCCCAAAGGGTACTTGCTGGAAAATCACAGGCCTAACAGGAGTGAGTAAAAAAGCTTTCAATAGAGGTTTTTTTTGTATAAACCCAAGAGAAGCTGTACTGCCAGTGGAAGGAGACAGCACGAGAGGCACAGTACGGGAGGAAGGTCTTGGGGCTGCCACAGGTATTTCTGTCCCACAGGAAAGCTGCATGCACCAGCCTCCAACAAATTTAATTTGGAGAGAAAAGGGGCTAGTTTTGTATTTAAAGCAGTATTTCACTCCCCTCTGATGGCAAGAAGGTGCTCATTCTCCTCCCTCAGCAGCCTTTTTCCCTGGCAGCCACAATCCAAAGCTTCTGCTTTTTAATCTGCCTGGGAGAATGGGGATAATTAGTAACGAGGCACACGTGCTAAGAACATGCAATTATAACCATTGGGTTATAATTTATGTCTCATCCTTCTGTGCAAAGTAATTAATATAGTAAAAGATTATTTATACCTAAGTGAGTAGAAGGCAAAGTTGGCTCTGCTTCGGCGCTGAGATCCAGCGGAATGACTGCACCCAGCAGGGACAGGGAGGGGCAGGGCAATTCCTGATGGAAGAGGAACTGATGTTTAGGGAAGTCTCCTCTTCTGGGCACCTTACAGTGGAGGAAAAGAGAGATATGGTTGGTCCTGCTCTGCCTTTCCTCTGCTCCCACTGCAGCTCCTCTTCAGGGCAGGGGCTGTGGTGTGGGATGGTTCCATTGACCCTGATGAGGTTTGGTGTTTTCTTTTGGGTTTGAGATTTGTTAAAGAATAATTTAGAGACTCTGTTCCCCATCCAGTAGCCACTTTTCCTCGTCTCCTTTCCACAAGCCTGGAGTGAGCAAGGCAAAGGCTGGCCTATCCACAGGCTTAAAGCATCCAACAGCAAGGTGGGGCAGGGCAGGGTGTGGGGCTGTGGGGACAAAGGACCTCAGCCAGTGCCACTGGGAAAGGAAACCGAGACCAGATTTCAGCTCTAAATACTGTCATGCCTATGCCTGTGCAACAGTTTGAGCAAATTAGCAGGGACTGATTTTTTTTCTGAGGATTCAGGAGCAGTCAGGACTCTGCAGTTTAATGAGTTTCCATTCCTCAGCTCTGACCTGCAGCTGGTCCCCACCATCATTAGTCTGACATGCATATTTTTATCAAAAAACTCCTGCCATGTTACAGAAATAGGGAATTATTAACCTTTAGTGTTCAAGGGAAGGTTGCAACGTGCCCAGACAGCTCAGGGATGAAGTTTCCTTGCCCTGTGCCTGCTGTTCCTGGATCTGTAAGCCTCAGGGACCAGGGATGAAGGCAGCAAGGATGAATGAAGCCCCTCCCCTGCCAGGACCACCTCGGTCCCTGCTCAAAGACGTATTTTGTGTGCCTTGGCTCTGTTTCCATGGCAGTTTGCTTGGGAGCACCCTGGCAGAGGGAGCATCCAGAGGGGATGCACCTGGGAGCAGCGTGGGCTGGACACAGTGAGGTGGTGCCACTGGGTCCAACCCACCCGCCTGCTGGAGGGCTCGAGCCTGGAAACTGCGGGAAAATAGCATGGACTTGGACTTCAATTTCAGTTTTTGACTTCAGTTCAGCTTTGACTTCAATTTAACTTCTAAACTGCTGCTCTTCTCCTGTGCTGGTGGGATTTACAGCTCCATGTTACCCCCAGCTCCAACCCATCTGGTCTCTCCCAGCTGGGCATTAAGGAGCTGGTTTGGCCACCAAGTCCCACAGTAAAGGACCAAATGCTGCTGCCAGCCTTTGGCATGTACAGACCAGCCAGGCAGGAGCATGAAGACAGTGGCTTGGGCACCAAAACAGCTGAGGGGTTCACCACTGTCATAATCTATGTCTATCCAAGCCAAAACCTGGATGCTCCGAGAGCCAGGTCTGTCTTGTGCAGCCGTAACAGAGCTGAGGGTGAGCACGGATCCTCCCTCGTGCAGAACCCCTAAGAGAGCTGCATTCAGGACGCCTGCAGGCCCTGCAAACACGTTTGAATCTATCTGAGCTGAGAAAAGAAGCCTCTGCAGGTGATTTGGTGGCCAGAGTTGGCATGAGAGACCTGCTGACCCATGTTGGGTCTCCCCTCTGCAGGGGAGAGAGAAGAGGGGAAAAAAGAGGGTGTGTGCTGAGCCAGCTGGCAGTGTGCCAGATGACAGGTGACCCAGGGGAGGTCATGGCCTTATGCAGGTGGCAGGTTCCTCCATGTCCTGGATGTGCAGGAGCCTCTCCAGCCTTTCTGCCCGTGGGCTGCTGCTGCTGTAGCCTGATCACTGGTTTATGCTGCTGGACCAGAGCAGAGCATTTAATCCCTGAAGCAGGAACAGGTGTAAGAAAGCAAAATTAGGTTAGAGCAAAATTAAGTTACACAGGTGGCTGACTAACTGTAAGGTTTAGCTTTTTTGTGTGTGTTTTTTTTCTGGCCCAGCCTGTATCCAGAGTAATTGCAAAGAACCCTTTGACAGTCATTCATCCCCCAAGGAAATGGGATAGTTTATGAATTATTAAAGGATTATTGTCCTTTGACAGTGCTGTAAACAGGCAGATGTCGCTGGTGATGGTGCAGATGAACTGTCGTGTCCCTCTGGCTCTGAGTCTGCCTCAGCTTAACCAGCCCTGGGATGCAGTGTTGGTCTGATGAGTATGAGCATCCTCACCTGCTGGAACAGCACTTGCTCCTCAGCTTTGGCCGCTGTGGCTCCAGGAGCTCGTCGGCACCACGGCAGAACTCATCTTGTGCCTTATCCCCTGGCAGCAAAACATGAATATCTCATCTGGGGCACTTGTGCTCATCCTAAAGGTCACTGCCGTGAATCAGGGGGATTAGTTCTCCCTCCAGGCAACATGAAAACTCGGGCAGGCCTCGAGAAACGCTTAAAGCTCATTCTACAGGGAAAGAGGAGCATTAATCAAGGCAAGAAGGATGTGGCAAACGCTGTCAGCGAAATTTATATTTTAAATTCTTTCCGGCACTGTAAAGATGGGGAATTCAGCAGCAGGCTCTCAGGGGCCCTGGCTGTGGTGGGTTTTGCTGCTCTGTGATGGAGTGGGATCAGCAAAGACGCAGCTGCTCCCTTCTCCACCTTCCCTTCTCCTGCTCAGCAAGGAAGGATCAGCTCCAGCTCTGTGAAGTGCCTCTGCTCAGCTGCTGTCCTGGGCTTGAGTGCTGCTCCACAGCTCTGGTGGCCATGGGAGGTATTTGTTAGCAGATGCTTCTCTCTGCTGCTTTCAGAAATTGTATTATAAAGCACTGTTGTGAAAAATGAACAGATAGAGCACTCCAAACGCCGCTCTGACAGCAAATGCTTCAGGGTTTTTTTCTTCAGCCTCTTTTCAGAGGAGCCTGAATCTGAGGCAGTAGTGATGGTGCAGAACTCTGCAAGGACCCAGCTGCCAGCACCAAGCACATGGTGCCACCAAGGGTCCTCACACGGTCCTAGCAGGGCAGCAGGAGCTCTTTGTTCAGCCCTCCAGAGATGTTTAATCACAGGGAATCTGTGCAAACCCCTAAAATTTCCCAGCAAGCGCCCGGCTTTCTCCTTGCCAGGGAGAACATTCTCAGTGAGAGGCCAGTGACAGGAAGAAGTGAAGCTTAAGAGAAAAACTGATGTGTCAAAGGAAGATCTCGGGCTTAAAATAGAGTAAGTCACAAGTCCTATGAGGAGTGGCTGGGGGGGCTCAGCCTGGAGAAAAGGAGGCTCAGGGGGGACCTTCTTGCTCTCCACAACTCCTTGACAGGAGGTTGGAGCCAAGTGGGGGTTGGTCTCTTCTCCCAAGTGACAAGCAACAGGACAAGAGAAAATGCCTCAAGTTGCATCAGGGGAGGTTTAGATTGAATATTATGAAAATATTCTTCACCAAATGCATTGCCAAACATTGGCACGGGCTGCCCAGGGTAATGGCGGAGTCCCCATCCTTAGAAGGATTTAACAGTCATGTAGATGTGACACCTGGGCACATGGGTTAGTTGGTGGGCTTGGCAGTGCTGGGGAACAGCTGGATTCAAAGGCCTTTGAGAGCTTTTCCTACCTTTCCGTGATTCTGTGATTCAGTGTCCAAGATAATCACGGCAGGCATCAAGGACTTCAAAAATCCCTTATCCTGCAGCCTTTGGCAGGCTCTGGGCAAACTTCAGGAAGAGGCACATCCCGGGACCCACACCCAGCGTGGGAGAGCCACTGCACCAGAGGAACCTGTGAGCATCAGCTCCCTGTGACATGCTGTCAGCAAGGAGGAAAATCAGCTCAGGTGCGTGTTGCCTCTGGTTTAGGATCCTAAATCCCAGCACTTTGTGTTGTTTGTGGGTTCAGGTTGGGATTCAGTTTGCTCTTACCAGATATCAGTGCAGGGAGCTGGGGGTGAGAGGGGTCCTGCCCTCTCACCTCCCACTGTGGACACCCTGTGTTGAACAGCGATGGAAAGCTGTGGACAAGGATGAACCCCCACTTTTCCAGCCCATCCAAGTTGCTGGATGAGTGACAACTCTCGCTCTGGGTCAGTTGTCAGCCTTGGGTATTTAGTGCTGCAAAGTTTCTCTAAATGCCTACTGTCCTCTGAGACAAGGGGTGTCCCTGCAGTGTTTGTGACATTGTCCTGCCTGAGGGGCAGGGAGGGCACCACTGCCTTTGGCCCCTCGAAGGACCATTCAGCCTCCCAGGGGCAAACCTGCTGTGGGTTCTGCTGCTTTACAGCTGAGCTCAGCACAGGGCAAGGGGCAACCTGTGGCATAGAACCCCCTTTCCATTCACAGCCCTGCCTGGCAGCTCATTAGTCTGCTTTCCCCTGGAACAGATCTGTGGTACAGCCTGTGGGCTGTGGCCTGTGCGAGCTCCAGTGGGTGAGAGTGACGGTCCCACTGAGCATCAGCTTCCCTGTCCATCATCACCATCCGGGTTTTTCCCATTGTGGAAACTGAGGCAAAGCAATCAGCGAGCCTGGGATGAAGGAAAGGAAGCAGAAACAGAGGATGAGCCCAGAACAGCCTGTCACTCTGGGTGATTGATAAGCACGCAGTGAATTGATCCATAGGGAGAGGAAACTGTTAGGTCTGGGGTATAATGGTCCAATTTTCTCAGCTATGCTGAGACTGCTCTGACCCCAGAGGAACTGCTGTCCCCTCTGTCCCTACCAATGCTGCTCAGGACCTCCCTGCAGGACCCATTCCTCACCCAGGTGCAGAATGTGGAACCATAGGTGTGGATTGGTGTCTGGGACAACACAGGTTGGGCACATGTCCTGCCACACCTGGGGCAGAGCACCCCATGTTGGGGGGGGTGTGATGGGGTTTGGTCCACAGCCTCCTCTCCTGCATCCTCTGCTCTGATCGACACATCCCTGCACATCCAACACCCCAAATATCCAAAAAACCACTGAGAAGGGGAATCTCTTGGAATAACATTTTGGAAGTGGCTGTGCAGAGACGTCGGGGCGCTGCTGGGTGAGTGCAGTGGGAACACGGGCAGGCTCAGTGCTTTGCAGCACTGCTGTCTGTGCACCCACCAGCAGCACTGAGAGCCACCTCTCCAAGAGGATTCTCCAAAGCCAGCAGCTGCAGAGGCGAGGGCAAAAGCCAAGCAGCCTTCAGAGCTGTTGGCTTTGCATCTGGCTTCTGCTTCAAAGGAAATAATTTACAGGAGTAATCACCCAGGAGCAGCAGCACACCACAGAGTGGGGCGTGGTTTATCAATGCCAGCTGACGCTGGACAAGGGACATCTGCCTTCTCCAGGGGCAGCAATAGCAAAAGGCAGATGAATGTAAAAAAGCTCTGGAAAAGGAGAGAGAAAAGGAGGCTCCAGGCAGAGCTTGGGGAGTTTTCTTCCACAGCAGGCACTGGGCACATTTTTCAAAGGAAATTAAATAATTCAGCAGTGGCCTGGCAGGGAAGCAGCAGCACTGCCGTGTTCTGAGTCTCCTTGCAGAGCAGGGATCAACTGCCCCAGTTCCTGGTGTGGTGACCAGAGCACTGAGAGGAAAAGTTTCCCTGTGGGATTGCTGCCTGTCCCCATCACTGTGACCCCTCAGGCACAGCAGGGCCAGCTCTGGCACCCACTGCTTCTTGTCCCATTTGGTCTGCAGCATGTTGGCATCTCCAGCTGCACTGGCCTTGCTGTGTGGTCACAAAATTCCTTCCCACCTGGGTGACATTTGCATCCTCTAGAAGGGAGCTGAAAAATCCTTATAAAGTAAAATGAAAGCACTTGAAGACGTTCAGAGCGCCATCTGTACTAAGTCAATTTTCTAAGAAAAAAGAAGTGAAGAAACTTCTCCAAGCTCTATCCCCTCCAAGATACCAGATACAAGTCATTAAAATACATCTTTACAAATGACATTACACATGGTGCATCCCTGGAACGGCCTTTCTAGTGCTTCTGGGGGGGAAATAGGATGAAAAATCAGCCCAGGGCACAGGAGCTGCCGTTGCAAGTGAACACGTGTGAGCAAGTCCAAGCAGGGAATGGTTTGGCTGCCCTCAGCCCTGCTTCAGGCAGCACAGAGCTGGCTGAGCTGAGTGGGTGCTGTGGGTGAGGCAACTCCAGACCATTAACCAGCAGCAACTGGGGAAGCTCCTGATGCAACTCCTGATGCATCTCCTGATGTGGAGGTTGCCAGTCAGATCCAGACAAAGCCAAGCTGACCCGTTTCTGTGAAAGAGAAGCAGAAAAGCTCTTGGTTTGGACGGACTAACACACGACAGTGTTGACTCCTGGAATGGTCCCTCCTTGCTTTGCCTTTCACACCAGCCCTGCGCTCAGCCAGTCGCTAAAACCAGGCATGAAAGAGACTTAATTACGTTAGCAAATGGCTCCCAGGAAATAATTGCCTCTTTATGGAAGTGACCTCATTAGGCACCGTTAAATCGGGCAGTAACGCAGCCATCTGGTGCCTCTGACATCACTGCACCAGCCGGGGATGGGATGCAGCCACGTCCACGCTGGTATTCCCAGGGTTCAGCTGTGGGGTTCTTCTATCCCTGCAGCCTGATCCTGACACACGTGTCCACCTCTGCACTGAAAGACACCTGAGCACCCAGTGCAGGCACAGGAAGGTCTGTGCCAGGGAAGTACAGCACTGATTTCTGGTCCAGGAGCTGTGAGTCCCACACAGACCTGCAGTTTTAACAGAGGGAAGATGGAACAGCACGGATGAAACCCCGGGCTGCCCAGGCTGGAAACACATCTAATAACCAGGCAGCATAGCATAAATAGAGATAATTAATTACCTCTCACTGCATTATTTATTATTGCAGGGATTTATCATTTTCTGTAATGGTTCATCATTTTCTACTTGCTCCCTTCTGCAGTTCTTTGTCCCTGGTGCTGAGCCAACTTCCAGCCCTGGGCAAATGTCTCACCAGAGAAAAACAGTCTTGCAAAGCTGCTAAGAAGCCCTTTGATGCTCAGCATGCCAGCAGGTCATCCTGTTTCTGAGTTGGGGGGAAGGAGCAGCCTCCTTTTTTTGGGGAAGGTGACTGGTGATTGTGCCCAGCCATGCTGGGTGACACACAGGGCTGGATGTGCTACACCTTCACCTGTGAATGGTCCTCAGAGTCAAAAGAGGGGATGCACCTCGGGGTCAGAAAGAGCCCAGGCACCTTCCTCGAGAAATCTGAACATGTATTTGTGGAAAGGTTGTTACCTGGGAAGCTCAAGGTGGAGGGTGGGCAGTGGGATGAGCCAGAGCTGTGGGATGAGCCAAGCCTTGTCCTTAGCTGGCAGAAGGGTGCAGCAGATACAGCAAATCGAGGGTCTTCCTGTGAAAACCCCCTGCCTGGCTGCCCACTCTGCAAGCCAGCTCAGAAACCTGCAGAAAGCCGAGATGGAAATCAGGGAGCAGCAGTGCCTGAGCATGAGCCTGAAGACACACAGCTGGAAGGTGACTCTTGCTTTTCCCCATCTCCCATCACTGAGGTTGAAATCAGCTGTGATTGTATTCTATCAGAGAGAACAGCAATGTTTGCCATATTACCTGCCCAGCAGCTGCTGTGAGCAATGCCCGGGGCTGGGAGCACTCTTCTTTCAAGAAAATAAATGCCGTTTACCGCGCCCATCGCCGGGGACAGCCGATATTTGCAGTTTCCTAGCTCAAAAATTCTCCGGCATCGGCAGCAGGATCCAGTTGATCCCTGTCCCTCATGGCCCCGCGGGGAGCGCCTGGCGAGAGACTCCTGGCTTGGGGCAGCCAAACCTGGCGTGCCCGGGGCTCAGCCCACCTCAGCACCCAGGGCAGCAAGACAGCCAAGCTGGTCACTTAAAAAGACACTTTTAGAAAGTTCGGATACAGTGGGGAAAGCCTTTTCCAGCCAGCTAGGAAAAAAACCGGGTGATTCAATGATTATTTTTCTCCAGGTGTGTTGTTCCACAGGCGCTGATGTCGGGGCTGATGGCTCGTCCTTCCCGTTCCCAAAGCACCGTGTCGGGAGAGGGGAATCGGGAGGGCTGCAGCGTCGGGGAGCTGCTGTAACACCCCGCACAGCGAACCAGCGGGGAGCAAGACACAAAGGATGCTAAAGAATAACCTCGGGCTCTGAGCATTATTCTCCAGGATGCAACAGCTACGGTTTCTGGCGAGAAAAGGGGTGGCTCCGAGAGCCTCAGTTTTTCCAGCGAGCTCCGGAAAGCGGCAGCGCTGCCAGCGATTGCCATCTAGAGGCTTTGGGGGAAGCAGAGCCCTCAAGCCCCAAAAACGCAGCCCGAGCCGTCAGCGCCCGGCCGAGCTGACACTGGTGACACGAGTGGCTCCTCCAAGGCTGGAGGTGGCCGTGCTGTCCCACGACACCCACGCCGAGCACCGAGGCGCTGGGATGGGGCGAGGAGGCTGCAGCGCCAGCCAAAGGCTCCAGCCTCAGGTTGTGCCGGGTCGGGCAGGGAAAGCAAAGATGACTGTGGCAGGGTTTGGCAGCCCCTAGGACAGAATTGTACAACGTTAAGGGTCGGAAGGGACCTTGAAGATCATCTCGTTCCACCCCCCTGCCGTGGGCAGGGACACGTTCCACTAGACCCGGTTGCTCCAAGCTCTGTCCAACCCGGCCTCGGACAATTGCAGGGATGAGGCAGTGTTGGAATAGGTGTGCTTTCAGAAGAATCTGTAACAGGAGGGTGGAACTTCTTCCCTTCTGTATTTCAGAGAAAGCTGCTGGGAGAGCTGTGAGCCAGTGCTCTCTCTCTGGAATGCAGGGAGATAATATTTGTAGGCATGTAGAGAGCCTCCTCGGGCCACAGAGGGTGGGAGAAGAGAGAGAGAACAAAAAACAGCCCAGGAAGAGCACAGGAACTTGCCTTTCACCTGATGCCTGGTGCTGTCCTGTGGCACTGCAAGGTTTCATAAGTTTTTATTGTCCTTGCCTCCGGAATAAACTTTTTTGAATCCTTTCCACTGCCTTGGCATTTCTGGGGAAAATACCTGTATGTATTTACTTTACAGGCAGCCACAGCTTCTCTGGGCAACCTATGCCAGGGCCTTACCACTCTCACAGGGAAGAATTTCTTCCTAATATCTAACCTCAATTTCTCCTCTTTCAATTTGCACCCATGACACCTGCTTTAACACCAGGATTTTGCAGCTACGTGTAACCCAACAAGACACCAAGTTACTGAGCTGTTTATTGCCTGTGCAGAGAGCACAGTCCATCAATGGCACCCAGACCCAGTTACGGGGCAGAGCACTGAAACAGCTGCCCAGGGAGGTTATGGACTCCCCCTCTCAGGGGATGTTCAAAACCCACCTCGACCCATCCCTGTGTCACCAGCTCCGGGTGATTCTTCCTTGGTAGGAGGGTTGGACTGAATGATCTTCAGAGGTCCCTTCCAACCCTAACAATTCCGTGATTCCATGATTTTCAGAAGTACAAGAAAAGCTGGAGGAAAGCAGGGGGTGGAGATTCAGAGGAGCTGAAATTATGTGAAGCCAGA
>JAYRBT010000156.1:17078490-17096577 GCA_036023395.1 Myiotriccus ornatus
GAGGAATACCCCAGTATGAGATAAATAATAACAGGAGATCAGACAACCCTCAGGAATGGAGCTCAGAATTAGCCAGAAGCCCCTTGTTTGGGAAGCGCAGCCACTTTTTATATCATCTCTCACCAGGCCAGAGATTTCATCTGAAATTTTGCTTTTCTGTGAAAATTGAGAGAAGAACCAAGAGGGGACTATTTTTCCCTACTGTCCAGAACTAGAGCCCA
Source organism: Myiotriccus ornatus (assembly GCA_036023395.1). Classification (NCBI taxonomy): domain Eukaryota; kingdom Metazoa; phylum Chordata; class Aves; order Passeriformes; family Tyrannidae; genus Myiotriccus; species Myiotriccus ornatus. Next base: position 17,078,712 of record JAYRBT010000156.1, read on the forward strand.
GTCAACACCCAAGGCACCTTTCCAGAGAAATCTCTACTTCTGGAGACGTCCTGCCTTCAAGATTTTAGGAAATATTACAAGAGGAACTTAAGCTCTCCAGAGAAGTTTGGGATTGTGCTTGAACCCCACCATAATAAGAAAGGTGATTTCAGGGTAGCTCTGTGCCTCAAAGCTAAACATTACAGCCAAAAGGCCCCTCTGTAAAGGAGGGAAAAAAGATGGGGGGGGGATGAATTTAGCTGTGAAAGCTGGTGAAACACTTTGTTGGAGGCTAATTTAGACACACCTGAACTGCCAAGGAGGGCAATGGGCTGCACTTTGTGCTGTTGCAACAAGTGCTACAGAGAGCCTCAATTTACTGACAATGCCTTGTGGCCCCAGCATCCCAAATCCCTGGTTCAGAATTATAACAAACAAATGCACACACTGGCATTGAAGCCTTTTCCTACACATGTGGTGTGTGGTTGGTTCAAGCCTGATTTGCTCAGCCCCTCCATAAAGTGCTCTGTTTTTCCATCCATCCCTGGGATACATTTTTGAAGATTCAGCAGCAACATTTGAGGCTTAAACAACCAAACCACTGCGTGCCAGTGGAGGCTGCTTATCACTCCCTCCACCTGGCATCTGGAATCACACAGAAATTTAGGTTTCATTATCGTGACAGCCTATGGGGTGGGCTGAATTTGGATTTCAGGTTTGTAACTACGGGGTGTCACTCAGCAGTCGTCATTTGGAGCTGTAAATGGGGGGAGCAGATGCTGCCCACTGTGGCTGCACAAGTGACCTGAAACTGTTTCACTCTCCAAATTAAACCTGAGTTTGATTTGCAACACGTGGCTATGCCAGCTGGGCACCTTTAACTTGCATTGTTCACTGAGCTTTAACCTCCATTTTCCAGTCACAGAGTGTTTTGCAGTTGCCACTAATGCAAGTACTTTAAGGGCTTTAAGCTGACCAAGGGCAGGATTAGGTGGGATATCAGGAAGAAATCCTTCCCTGTGAGGGTGGGCAGGCCCTGGCACAGGTTGCCCAGAGAAGCTGTGGCTGCCCCAGCCCTGGAAGTGTCCAAGGCCAGGTTGGACGGGGCTTGGAGCAACCTGGGATGGTGGAAGGGGTGAGACTGGATGAGCTTTAAGGTCCCTTCGAATCCAAACCATTCTGGGATTAGGATGCAATCATTATTTCCTTCTGCAGTTAGGATGCAAACATTTTCATGTGTTCTCAAACTTCTGGAAACACTCTGGCATCAACAGGTGGAGGTTTCTACCACTGTTTGCTACTGCCTGGAACCTGGGAGAGCCCAGGGCAAAAGCTGCTGGGGCAGCTGGGGGCTCAGAGAGGATGGATCCACCCTGCAAGAGCAGCAAGGGAACAGACATGCCAGCAAGTGCTGATTCCCTGCAGTCAGCAGGAGGGTGGCACCATGGGTTTATAAGCCCTGGAGCCAGGCTGGGGTTTGGGGACAGAGCAGGAGGGGTGCAAAGGGCTGAGGTGTTTGGGGGTCTGAGAAACAAACTGCTGGAGGAAGAGAGTGTCTCATGTGTGACTGAGTAGACTAAAGTGAGACAAGCTGCTCTGGAGGATCTTGAAATGGTGTCATGTACACCCTGGGTGCTGAGTGCTCACCCTTCACCTTAAACCTGACCTCACCGTGGTGCCAGAGAGCAGGACAAGCAAATACACCTGTTTTCTTCTATTCTTCTTTCTCTTCTCTTCCTGTTGTGGCTCTGAAGCCCCCCAGGAGATCTCCCACCCCTGAGCTGTGGCAGGCTGGGCACGTGTGTGTTCACGGGGGGTTGAAGCTGAGGCTCTTCTCTCCTGCTCTGGGACATAGTCAGGGTTATCAAATGCAGAGGAAATCCTCTCTTCAGGTGAAGGACTGGGAGATCTCTCCAGCATTCTGCAGCCTCCTATGCTTCACTCTTTACCCCTGAAAGGTGCCTCTGACTTTCCTTGCTGGAGCCTGGCAATGCTCTGCTACCTAAATCCTATTTCACTCTCTGCAGGTAGAGCGACACCAACCTCATCAGGCCACACACCTGAGTGGAAAGGCTTCTTCCCAGCCGTTTACAGACAAAACATCAGCACTGTGCCCACTTCCAGCAGAAAATACCTTTCCTTGTCCACCTTGGGGCACACTCCAAAGCCACCTGAAAACAAGTGGCCTGAGATGTGACTGGCACCGTTGGAAACTTGGAGGCAGAGTCCTTGAAAGGCTCAGCACCGTTGATCTGGAGAACTTATTCCAACATCTAACCTCTGCACCACATTATCCATGATGTGGACTTGGAAGAAATAGGGTTTGTGAAGGGAGAAGGGCTGGAAGACTTAATGAGCTGCCTGTTGGCACTCAGCAATTAGTGCTGCCCCAATTAGGGCACTATTAACTTTCGTTCTCTGGAAATTCAGCCATTAATATTACTAATAATTCTCCTGACCTCAAAGTAATTGCAGAAACATTAAAGGAGAAAACTGTTTCTAATTAAGCAAATCTCAATCCTTCTGTTTTCCCTTTTTCTAAGCCTTTGGTGCCCTCTCTGCTGTCCTGGCGTGGGGCTTGCCTGGCTCAGAGACAGGACATGTGGCAGGGCAGAAACTGCTGTCCCCCATGCTAAGAAGCAACATTCCTGGACCTCTTCAGCACTTAAAACCCCAAACTCTGGACAAACCATAATCCTGCACTCTCTAGATCACTTCTGATGGGAAATCTTTGTTTCACTGCCCAGTTGACTCCTCAGAAGGATACCCAGAAGCCATCAGCAGTCCCCGAATCACAGAATGGTTTGGGTTGGAAGGGATCTCATTCCACACCCCACCATGGGCAGGGACACCTTCCACCAGCCCAGGTTGCTCCAAGCCCTGTCCAACCTGGCCTTGGACACTTCCAGGGATGGGGCAGCCACAGCTTCTCTGGGCAACCTGTGCCAGGGCCTGCCCACCCTCACAGGGAAGGATTCTACTGATATCCAACCTAAACCTACTCTCTCTCAGGTTAAATCCATTATCCCTTGTTCTATCACTCCATACCCTTGTCCAAAGTCCAGCTCTCTTGGAGCCCCTTAAGGTACTGGAAGGCCACAGTAAGGGTCACCCCAGAGCCTTTTCTTCTCCAGGCTGAAAAATCTTAATTCTTGCAGCCTTTCAGATGCATCACTGCAGGCTAGAAAGCAGGAGAGCTGCTGGAAGCATCAGCTCCCTCACACTTGCTCAGCATCTGGTCTTTCCATGGGCTCAGGATTTAATCACAGAGCTGAATCAGAAGGGAAATATTTTCTTCTAGGAAAGCTCATGAGAATGATGGAACAGTTTAGATTTCTCCCAGCTTTGTGTGAGGAGGGAAAAGAGATGGGAAGGAGTTGAAAGAAGATGAAAGCTTATCTGGGGAAAAAAAATAAAAATCAATTGACCTACCATATTTCCATGGGCTTTCCCTGAGCAGGAGGGGCTGAAGGGATGCCTTCCTGGAGCACCCTGAATGCCAGGCACAGCCCCAGAGGCTGCCCCTTTGATGCTGCTTGGCTCCAGGAGGAAAATACTGTGGTTTTTCCTTCCTTCTGCTGCAGCCAGCACTGGGACAGCTGGGCAGGGAGAAGAAATGCAACTCAGGAGCTGCTGGGAGCTTTCACAAGCAAGGAAAGAGGTAGGAACGTTCCTCTTCCCCAAACCCTGTGGGGCAGGAGGGGAATCACAGAAAACTCAGACCCTTGCAAACGGAAGAAACAAAAAGTTGGAGAAAGGGCTGGATCCCTCTGGGGTTTCTGCTGTACAGCAGCAGTGACTCAGCCCCAGGGAAGCCTCGGCGTGTGGCACCTTCCTGCCAACCACCCAAAGCAGCAATTTAACAAAAAATCGGCGCTGGCTCCCGTGAGCTGAGAGCTCTGCCTCTCAAAATGAATCCAGTGGAAGAGGCCAGCCCCAGACTGCGCCAGGGGGGCTGCAATGATGCTGCCTGAGGCCTGAACAGAGGGAAAAGCAGGCTGAGTGAGCCCCGTTAACACTGAAAGCCACGGAGGGAAAGGGCACCGGGCACTGCCGCCCACACCCGAACGCCACAATACCCGTCTCCACACCCCCTTGGGCAGGAGGGAAATCCTTCTGTGGTTCACCCCACCAGCAAAGGAAAAGCAACCAAAAATACTGAAATAAAGAACCAAAATGCTACAGACAGGGAGGGTTCTCTTTTTTTTTTTAGTTCTGATTTTCAGCAACAGAAAACAGAAGGGTAGAGAAATAACAAAGTTCCAAAACTGCCCACGTATGTTTAAAGAATGGCTAGGGAGGAAAAGCAAATTTCATCTTGCACAATGAGGTTCTCAAAATTACCAGTTTATATAAATTGTATGTATTTACGTGTGTGTGTGTATAAAAGCCTTATATTTAAAAGGTTAGTGCTGCCTTTGGCAAGGGATCAATGCAAAATTTCCCTCTCAAGTTCACTTCCAAATTACAAAGTGAAGATTATCTCATTCCAACATGTCACTATACATAAATAGCACTTTAAAAGCACCTTTACAAGGCCAGTCTTTTGCTGCCATTTTATATTATTCCTTCTTCCAAAATTCAGAGAAGTGTTCCAGACCATATAAAATACTCAAATTTTGTCTTGGGGAGCAGGAAGGGGAGGCACAAAGCCGTCCCTAGGAAAGGGCCTGTGGTACTATGCAGCCTTGCTTTTCTCCAGAGGTATTTAACAGCAATAACATGCAACACTTCACAATAAATAGAATAATGCAACCCTTGGGACTGTATTGTACTCACAATGCCCTGCTTTAACTTCTAACTCCCTTGTCCCACCCGTGGGGCTGTCGTGGAAACAACCACTACCTACAGGGCACTTAGTGAGGATTTGGAGCCAAGGCCATTTTTCCCCTAAGCAAACCTAAAACAACCAACCTTTTAATTTAATTTCCCTTTTTAAGCCCCAACCCCTGGCATGCCAACAGCAGGCAACAGGATTGAAGGAGATGGCTTTACAGTTGTTTTATTAAACAAACCAGCTATTGGCCAGCTTCTGTAGCTGGGGGGGCTTGTCTGGCTGGGGTTTTTTTGTTTGTTTTTTGGTCTTCTTGTTTCTACTCTGGCATGCCAGAGAGATTTATAGAAGCAACATCAAAAGGCCTGAGAGCAGAGGGGATGGATGTGCTGAGCTGACCACTAGCCTCAGATTTGTAAAGCCAGTATTTATTACAGCAGGGGAGGTGACAGCTATGTTAAGATAAAAGTCAACAGTGAAAATGCATCGAGGCTGACCACTTTCAAGCAGCTTCCCAGTAATCCCTGCTCCTTCCTTCCACCCGCAGGATGAGAGAGGAGATAAACTGGAGGCAACAGAATACACCAAAAATACGTGAACAAAAAGCACCTGGGTCCGTTGAAGGCTGTGATGTAGAAAATACTCCCAGGACTGAAGGCTGCTCACCCTCCAGGGCGCTGATCTCCTCAGATGTCTGAAAAAGGGTGCAGGCATCAAAGGAGAGGTGAGTGCACTGTCACTGCAGCTCAGGGTGCTGTTAATCTGGCTGCTGAAGGGTGTGAAAGCCGTGGAGCTGTGGGCAACTGCAGGGTGGGCCAGAGGGAAGAAGTAAAACGGAATGCTTGATGGAAAAGACTGGAATGGCAATTATTTTATCCTGTAAAATCTCCAATTAGGAGTCAAAACCTTAAAGACAGAGGCCGAGCAGCAGTGAGGAGTAGGTAAGGTGAAGATTGTTTTTGCTTTATGTTCAACAAGCTTTTCATACTAAGCAAATTTACTGCAAAATGAGCAAAGCAGTGGAAAAAAGTTGAAAACACAGGAGCAATTCTTTAAAAATACACAGATAGACATTTACAAGGCCTCTTAGTGCATATTTACACTGACTATTTTGTTTTCTTTCCTAGAATTAAAGCTGCCATAAACCTTCAAAGACTTTAGGACTGCTTCAACAGCTGAATTACAAAACAGCTCAGTCACAAATTACCAAATAAATCTGATGGTTCAAATAAAAAGAAAAAAATAATGCTTGTGATTCACTTCACTGCAGAGTTATATAGGAAATATCCTTCTCTTGGCACACTTTCCACAGCTGTGAAATGGCAAACTTTCAGCACTGAATTCATACTTTGATATTTTGGATCCTAAAGAGAGGCAGATAACTGGCCCCCTGTTAGACCACAACCCTGCTGGAAGGCAAACTGGTTGAAGCCATTTGCACCCCGAAACTCCTCCTCTACAAATGGGAGAGACCAAAACGACCAGGCTGGCATCCCGGGTGACAATCTCTGGGGATGAGCCCCACTCCATGGCCAAAGCAACAGGGCAGCATTTTCCCAGCCCTCTCCAGAGGCTCCAGGCTGCTCTCCAGTTAGTTCAGCGTCTCCATTGCTGAGCCTGAGCACAGCCCAAGCTGAACAAAGCAAGTGTTCCAGCACTTCAGAACTGGAGACAACGCGGGTTCTGCTCAAGTCAGGAGGGCAGCTGGTCACCTTTTCGTGTATCTCCATAGTTTAGCACACCCCTAAAGCTACAGTCAGACAGCACAATGCAAACCAGCTGGGTTTCAATGCTTCTGAAAGCCTATGAGATGATATTGGTGAAAGCCAGACTCTCGAATCAACTTAGAATAAGATCTTTTTGAAAAGAAATGTATTTTCTTCATAAATACAGTACAATTACATTTTACAATTTTTTTTTTTAACTTCCTAGACATAAAACCACTAGCTTTTACAAAAGAGTTCCTATACAAATACATGAAAAGACATCCCCCTCTCCCCACAGCCCCCTGTCTGCCCACCCCTGGCATGGGGCAAACCCCCCAGCTGTGAATCCTGGGATAACCTGTGCCAGCCCCAGGCAGGGAGAGAAACACCCCCAGGGTTTTGCCCACCCTGACTGCCCCAAGTTTGGGAAGGGCCCTTGGCCTGGCCCCAGCTGCCAGGATTCACCGTGCAGGGGTCACACACACGCTGCCACTCACCGCTCTGGGCTCCGGGAGCAGGAGCTGCCCTCGGGAACGGGTCTGGCCTAAATCTCTCCAAGTCCCCCTCACTCAGGCAGTCTCAAAACGAAGCAAAGCTTCTTCACAGCAAGGCTGCTGCAAACAGCAGCAGCAGAGGCCACGTGCACAGAATTTCACCCCATAAGACGTGCTGAGCTCAGTCCCTTGTGCAGACTCCTGAGAAGCAACTCACACAACCCCTTGAGTCCTCAGACGCAAAATTGCTGCTCTAGACCCCGCCAGGAGCTGCCAGGTAGGAGCTTTGTTAAGTTAATAACAACACTGGGCCAGGTGGGAACAAAAGCCCCTGGATCTCAGGTGGTTCCCTGAGCCGCCAAATCCCAAAGGAACTGCCCAAGGGAAGGACTTGAGAGTTTGGCCATCCTGTAAGCAGTGAAAGGAAAGAGGAAACATAACTAAACTTAATTTTCTTGTTTTGCTCTACAAAGAAGAATATGTGGCTTTCTTTATAAAAAGCTACAATTCTGCTTCTAATACCCGAGTTTAGGAAAAACTCTTAGTCTAAAATTTTGGTTTGCAAAGGTCGTTGCAATCACTGTTAAAAATCGCTTCCTACTAGAAATAAGCTCTACAGAAGGCAAAGGAACTAGGTGTGCAGTTTGTGTCCTTAAAGCAGTTTCTGTTTCAAAACACAGTGAAGATCTGTACAGAGACTGAAGGCTATAGTACACATCTTCCTCGAAGCAAGCGGCTCGTTTACATTCACATCAGGATGGCTCGGAGGAAGCTCCAGGGAAAGAATACATTCCTGATGGCTCCTGGTTTGTCAGCACAGGAAAACGACCTCCAACTTCCACATCAAAAAGTTTTGGGGGTTTCACTTCTGCAAGAAATAAAAACTACAAAATAGGGCAAAGAACCTGACCTAAACAACGTAAAGCTGCACCATCTTCTTCCAAAATTACTTCCACGGGCTCTTGCCAAGGCTCCTGCAATCCTGATGGTTTGGACTGTCACCAACCACCAAACTTCCATTTTTGGAGGAGACAGTTGCTGTCCATTTTATTCACAGAAAGCTATTATGTCAGGTTTTTCATTTGCAAAAATAAATCACGGTAGTATTTTGTTTGAAAACAATGAGCTGCAACGAGGATAAACTGATTACATTTACCTATACACCCAAGATTGACTGGGGAAAATCAGTTTTCTAAAAGAGATTTTACCTGTAAAGGATCCAAATTTCCCCAGATGTTTTAGAGTTAATGTGAATCAAGTGAGTTGGAGCCTTTCATCTAGAGCCGACAGTTGCAAAACTTCTTTCACACTGCTGAGAAGTATTTGTAAAGATGGAATATAAATTTTCCTGACTTTAAAAGAACAGAAAAGCACTCAGACCTGCTCTGACACAGACACTCAATGGCATTTGATCTCTCTTGTTGTTCATTCTGAGCCAAACCCACAAAATTTAATATAGATATTTATGCTGAAATGACAAAAAGATGGGACACCTTGAGCTAATGAGCAAATCTCCTGCATTTCCAACAACTGTGGAGGAGGAAGAGAAATCACTTCAAATCATCCAGGGTGGACATAACTTCATATAATGGGATGGGGTTAAGCCAAGAGAAATAAATGTGAGACATTCTCAGGGATGAGAACGAAGAGGCTGTGGACAGTTTGCCTACAAACTCTACAAAGAGGAGGACTGATTCAGAGGGAAAGAAGGTCTGTAACTGTCCAGAGAGATGTTGTCCCACGTGGCACAGACAGTCAAAGCCTTGAAGGGCAGCTCTGAAGTGTCTGAAGCGGTGCTGGCAGGGGGTTTGTGCTGCCTGGCAGAGCAGTGACTGCTAAAGCCAATACACACTTAGTGCATCTCTTACCTTGCACACTCGGCCATCTCTGACTTCTGTGGGACTGGGGATGTGGCCTGAAGAACACTAACAAGGAGCAAATCTGCTAGAAATTAGGGCAAGTGTTTTCCTTGCAGCTTTCCTTTCCTTTAGGCACCACCAAATCCCTTGAGCAGCAGACAGAAGGCACCTCCTTTCCCCTCCCAACCCTCCACTGTGACACTCGTGGCATCTGTTGATCTGATAAGGCCATTTCAGTTGAACATCACAGCAGTGATGTCAACTAAGGAAGAATTCAAGACATTCACTAACTGATTATTAATTGCTGGATTACCTTATTTCTGAGGTGAAATGATCAGAAATGAAAATCTGGCTACTCTAATGCTGCACAGAAAGCTGAAACTAGCCAGGCTCCCCACGTGTGACCACTGGCTAATGAAATATTTTAACATTCAAGTACAAAAAGAGTAGTTTTTAATAGAAATTAATATTGAAGTGTTTTTAATAAAATGCAAAGACAGTAACAAAAAAAATATTTATGTACTTCTATTGGTCTTAATATCTCATTATAGTATCTGTAACCAGAGCACTGCTGTGCTAGTTCCCAAAAATCTGAAAGTGAACCTCGTGACTTAAATGTGTAACTTTCTTCTGTGATGCCTCTGGGACTTGAAGCCACTCTCTCCAGTTAGATGAACTAAAAAAGCATCTTGGAAGGAAAGAATCTTCCATCTGAACCTCTGTGTAGAGTTTCTCTTTAAAGCTCTACCTCTGAGGCTTCGCTATATGACAGAGAATCCAGTCTCTCCAAACAGGAGGGACACACAAAGTAGACGGGCATTTGAAAAAACAGAAAAATCTGCTCCAGAGAAACATCTCCACAGATGGAGTAGGTTAAGTTGCCAATAATGAAAAGCAACAGGTTTTCCCACTTCTTCTTCTTGCACTCTGGTAAATTTGGAGTAGTTCCACTAACGCCAGTGGAATTACAATGACAGAAATCTGATCTAACAGATCAGGACCGGGCCTGTAAACTCTCCTTTTTTAATTTATATAAAACATGAATGCAATATATTATTCACTATCCACTGTATAAATTACTGAAAAAGCACTTAAGTATAAAAGTGTGGCAAATCTTGCAAATGAAACTAAAAACGTGAAATGCAACATTAATCACCGGAGTAATTTTCTTTTAATAAAGAAAGAAATTTGGAAAGTATAAAAAAGTTACCACGCTGAAAATGGAAATCTTTTCAGCCTATGAATATGAAATACCTATTCTGAGTTCTTACACTGAGAGGAAACAGGAAGTGAAAGGGAAATCTCCCTTGATCACAGCCCAGATTAATAAAAGCTTCTCAGAACAGCTGTATTCTAAAATATGATGCTCACAACAAAGTCCCTGGTTCTAATCATTATAAGGCCATTAAGCTCACCTTACTGCATTTAAGCTGGACATGTAACCAACACCTGTGAGAGCAGGTACTTTAGTCTAAGAGGCTTTAAAAACACTGAAATGAAGTATCAGATGTAGTGCACCTAACTTCTAGGGTTTTTTCCTCCAGATATTACCAGATCCGGTATTTAAAAAATAAAGGGGGGAAACTTTCAAAGAAAAAGTGTTATGGGTTTTTTATAATTTAGAACAAATTATAAATTAACCTGTCCATACTTGTGAGACATAATATACAAGAGCAAACAGATGACTGTTCTTTTATTACTCAGGTACTACATTTTTTTCCCAATAAAAATGTCTTTTAAAATTTCTTGCTACTGTTATCCAGCTCAGATCTTGGTACAGGCTTTCAGATGAGGTATTCTACCATCTCTCCATCTGGAAGGTCCTGCCCCATGGTCTGAACAGGGGCTTTTCTTTCAAGAGTGCTGGAATGGAAGAGTGGCCCATCTACATGATGAGGAAAAACAAGAGACAGACAAGACAATTATAACAAGAAAGTTGTCATTTCAATGAGGTTAGAAATATGACATTAACATTTTAAAAGCCATCTTCTATTATTGGCCAAAGACAGCTAACAACTTATTTCATTTTTAAAACTTCAATTCTCTATGTGTGTAGCCAGACAAATAAAGATATTTCATCAAATTCCCTTCGGGTACCTCCCACTGATACAGAGATCCACATAAAAACTGGAGTGACTGCATCTAAACCAGTGTATCAGCACAGACTTCCACCACCAAACCTGTCCCATCTCCCTCGATACCCATTAAATAGCATAGCACGGGCAGGATGCTCAGCAGCCCAGCCAAATGCACTCTTCCATAAAGAACAACATCATCGGAATGTGTCTGTAAGGAGAAGAGGCAAGGTTGTGTAATCTGCATTGATTTGGCAGAGTGGGCTGGAAAATGAGCAGCTCTTGCCAGCTCGGAGCTCTGTGGGAAGCAAATTCAGCTTCTGTGACAGTCACTGTCAACTGGATCTGCTTGTGCCAAGGCTGAAGCTGGTCCTGCGACCAGGACAGTGAACTAGACAGTTTCATCATGATTGTTCCCTTCCCTTCTTCTTTCTCCCATTTTCTGAGTCCACTTGGCTTTGAAACCCCAGTCAATGCAATGGCCAGTTTCAACAGCCCATTTTGATATGCTGTTAAACCCCACATGCTGCTCACATTTACTTCAGTCAACACTGACCCAGAGACTGTCCTGGGGTTTGCATCTCCCTGTGAGGTACACAGGTACCACAGGTAGGTTCTCAAATCTCACTGTACCTCTCTAACCAGTGTGTCCATGCTTATGCTACCACTCTTAAAGCTTTTTTTTCCTTCAGAGCATTCAAGACCTCTCAGAACACTGCCGTGTTTGCCTCCAAAACCCACCTGTCCTCACAAAAATCAACCCCAGTTTGCCTGAATTGAGAAAGGGACATCAGGGTCTGCCCCACAGAGCAGAACTGATGGTGAGTGGGCAGCAGGGACCCCTCTGGGACAGCAGCTGAGTCTTGTTACCTGTTTTCTCTGCACTGTAGGTCAAGCTGGTGTTGGGGAGTCGTCCTGGGGTAGGAGCTGCAGGGGAAGGTGCAGCTTTGCTCTGTTCACTCCCCCGGTCCGTCTGGGTGCTGCAGTCTCTGCTGCCTGTTTTTGAGTGGGCTGACAGCAGAGGTGTGGAAGGAAGGACAGGAGAGGGGGTGGAGGGAATGGATTCGGAGCGATATTCTGTTCCCAGCAGAACACCTTCATGGAAAAAGGGAAGGAAATGTCACAATCACAGAAAACTAACTGGCATCAGTTCCTGTGCCCCTCTGCAGTACTTGCTCTAGAATCTCAAAAGTGCTCCATGCTTCAGGAGGCAGCACTAATTTACCTTTCCATAGCACCTTTCACCACTGGGTGCTGAAGCACCTGAGGAACAGCAGTATCCTCGTGTTGCTGCTTGCAGGTGGGCACTAAGAGTTACCTGGCTCTAGGCACTGGCCCATCTTTGGCAAGGTAAATCTGCACACTGAAATCACCTGCAACAGGGTCTCATTCACATTTCAGGGTCTTTTACTCTCAGAGGTAAGCCTTGGGGCCTAACTTCCTCCCTGAAAAGAAAAATCATCTAGGATTTGCTTTGTTCCAGCTCCATTTCTCAGAACAATGCTGTTGAGCCATTCCAGATAGGAGTCACATTAGTGCAGGCACAACACTACGGGACAGAAATCCTCAGTAGTATCTCTGCTCCTATTCAAGGAGACTTTACACCTCCAGCCAGATGTAACACCCAACCAAAACCAAGGGCTTGAGAAGAACTCTGAAAACTGTAACCCAAACTTCCCTAACGTCAGGTACCGAAGTTGAAATAAAGATCACATATTTTAATGAGAGAGCCTGGACATCAGAAGTCTGTTTCCCAAAAGTGACTAAACCAAGCAGCTATTCCAAATGTGTCCCATCTTGCTTGTAGTCAGCTTTACCACATGCCAGGCCAGCTGGTCTGTCTGTCTAACACACCTTCCTCTGCTCCTCCTCCTCCCCTCTAAGCAGTGACCTGCGTCTCTGAATTGCCACTGGTCCTTAAAAATTACCCAGGCTGCCTTTCCAGCTCTTGTCCTCCCTCTTCTCCTCCAGGATGGGGGTGCTGCTCAGCGTTGAGGAGTGGGACAGCAAGCCTGAGCCAGCGTTGGAGATGGACATGAGTGACTTGGCGGGTCTCATGGAGCTGAGCTGGTCTGTCTTGCCGGGCTCCTTCCGCGAGCGCTGCTGCAGGACTTTGATCATGGCATCCTTCTCGATGATCTGAGCGTGTAGAGTCTTAATCCTTTCGGGGAAGTAAAATGAACAATTTATGAGTCTCCTGTCTCCTTGGACTGAGGCCTCAGTGTCCCCATGGCTGTGACTAGGACCTTTTTAGGCATTTGGGGAGGTGGAGAGAGGATGACAGTGAGATTGTCGTCCTGGCCACTGGCTGCTCACTGGCCCACAGAGCCACTTATGCACAAGAGAATGCACTGAGACACCCACCCACCTCTGGCTCCTGGAAGCTGCTCTAAACAGCCATGGAAGTGGCTTTGAGACAAAGCTGAGAGTTATGGCCAGGACATGAGGCCAACAGAAAGAAGAGCACTGACACATTCTGGGGAGCCTGCACTGGACCTAACCCCAGGGAAAGCAGTTCTGTGAGACTGTCAAGAGGTGGTGGAGCCTGGGGTCTGATGAAGATGCCCTGAAGAGAGAAGAGGAACAAGATAGATGCAAAAAAATCTAAGACAAGACTTTTTTGCATTAGCCCTTGGTATCAAGACAGATTTTGGATTGCTATGTAGGTACTTCCTTGCCCAGATGAGTGTCTGTCATCCTACATCATTGCTGTCGGTGAAGATTCAAGAATTGCTGAGGTTCTGAGCTGTCTATCCGAACAATTAATGTAAAATCCCTGTCCCAAGGAAGCCAGATAGGGCCAAACTTCACTTTACCTTCCCTCCATGTCAAGACATCTCCTGTTGGCGAGCAGAATCTCCTCCTCCTCCTTCTGGATGCGAGCTTCCAGTGAGGTGTCATAGCTGGGGTTGGGCGAGTGGCTGATCACCGTCGTGTCCCTGAGAACAAGCAGGACAGCAGATCAAGGACCTGCCACGGTTGCTGCTTTCCTCCTAACAGCACAAAATTATTGCTCAGAAGTAACAGACAAGAACATCCACTTTTTAAGAGTTTAAGCTGGCTCAGTGTCTTCCAAAAATCCAGCTCCCAACTTCATTAGTGTCCTAATGAATATTAGATGATAAAACATGCAAGTCATTACAAGAATGTCCTGTCCATCTCAGACCAGTCTATAATCTAATGCAGATTAGCTGCACTACTGTAAAGTGATCAATGAGGCAAATCCAAGGACGGGGGAAAGGGAAGAATATAGAACACCTTCAATTGAAATAGCACAAACTTCACTGCAGATATAAAGCTTTTTCCCTTCCCCTTCCAGTAGTATCATACAGGGAACGTGAGTATCAAAGGCAGCAAGGCATGGAAGTTTCTTAAGCAGTCCTAAGCAGCTTGGTCCAAAACACTTGAAATGGGCTGAAAACAGTTTCAGACTCATTCTGTACAGTGCCTGATGTTAACACTGTGATAGCTGTTCAGTCCACTCACCAAAATATAATGAGTATTTCATTCTACTTGTGAATGTGAAGGGCATGAGAAGGTCATTTACGAAATAAACCCAACGTGACCCAGATTCCTGTCTGTGCTCTAAAGCATCCTTCCTGCAACCTCAGCTTCCTAAGGGATGCTTCCACTACGAAAGAAAAGGGAAAGAAATCTGTACACAGTGTAGATGAGGTTGCCACCAAAATTAGTGGAAGCCCTCCCAGCAGCCAGATGGAAATGGAAAAGCAGAGGCTGGCTCTTTCCTCACTGGACAGCATTTTTGTTCATTTAACAAAAGCTGACCAGCAACACATCCCCTCTCATTCCCCGATAAACAACAGACCAGGCCTCTACTTATCAGCCCATGCTGAAAATATAACGTGGCCTCCAAGGACAAGCAGGAGCAAAAGCCTTTAGGGAATCTCTAGGGAGGCAGAAAACAGTGCACAAGAAGCATCAATATGCTGAAATAACAGCTTGCTTCTGGAGCAAGATAAGATAAGTCTTTAAACGCTAACACAGCAGCTCTACAACATTATCCCTGTAATTCCAGTAGGATCTTACAAGCTGGAAAGCCAGGAGTGATAAGAGCCCTATCTGGATCTGGCTCATGAAACAACCTACAATAAAATCTGCCATCAAGAACCATAAACTAGAGAGCAATGAAATGATATGTAAGCAATACCTAACGCTAAGGAACTGCACTCCAATCCAGCTCTTGTTTACCAACTAGCTGAAGCACTCAGGCCTATTTACAGCCATAATAAGTGTTTCTGTACAGCTGTCTTGGAATGTGAGCTTGTAACCAAATTTCAGACACCCTTCCCACCCCCACAAGCAGTGCTCTCCACACACAGCAGAATGTTTTCAGCAGAATTTCCTAGTAGATGGTTCTGGTTACTAACCATGCTGAGGACAATACCACAAAGTAATTTGCAAAAACATTCTGGAGAACAAGGAAGCCATTCAGGGTGAATGATGTGAATCACCAAGCTCACCCCATCTCACATGACTTCAGAAAGGACTGATTCCTGCTTTAAAAATAAAATAAAAAAAAAAAACCCTTTCTCATACACCTATTTTTGAATCAGCAGCTTCTAGGAATGGCTCAGAACAATTCTAGTGTGGAAAATGGCTCCTGCACGTGGAGGAATCTTCCTCTGGAAAAACGTTTCTAATTGCTGGCAATTGCACAACTCCCAGAAAAAGCAGCCAAGCTCCACTGACATGAAGAAGTCTGAGGATTCAGAACACAAGGCAAGCGATCATGGGAGGGTGGTATGACAACATTCCCTGGTGGGAAATACGACATTCAACTGGAAAAAGAAAACAATCCCAGTACTGTGAAAAGTCTCATTTACCTCTGAGCAGCCACAGTTGCAGCTGCATCCAAAGCAAACTGTCTCATCACACTTTCCTCCAGGTATTTCTGTTCCCACTTGGTCATGTCAGCTTCCAGAGCCAGAATCCTTTCTTCCTTCTCGCGCAGGAGTTCCATGAGCGCCGTGGCGTTGTACTCGGAGACGTTGGCGGCCTGAGATGTGCCCTGACGCTGATTCCCAAGAGAAAAAAAACAACAAAACAAACAAAAACCGAAAATAGAAGTCTCAGGATGCATCTGTGAGACCCAGGGTTGGTTGGTCTGCTCTGTGTTTGAGGGACAGAGGCTGCCCCAGAGCAGCTCTGCTTTGACACAAGAAGCCCCCGAGTGAAATGCAGCGGCCTAGGCAATGTTGGGCAGACTAACAAGAAAATGTCTGAGGTGGAAAATACTCCTAAGGCCTTTTTCCATGTGCAAAGCCCAACATATGCATCTGAGAGCTAGATTATGCTGTTCAGGGGTGATGTGTACAGCCCATCCATGATGCCTAAAGTAACATCAACCTACTTCCAACAGTGTTTAGCAAAAGACTAACCAGTGTACAGGAGCTATCACCCCTTTGAAAAAAAATACATCAAAAATACTTTAAAGGATTTGGTTATTAAATTAATATTATCAGTGTATACCTGGGGATTAAGTAGTTGGGGATTAAAATAATTCAGTCCTAAAGCAATATTTGGAAGACAGGCAATGTTCCCTTTCAAAACAAGAGTGGAGATTTGCTGAGCTAATAGTTCAGTGGATAATCTGGGATTAGCAGGATATTTGACTTGAAAAAAATTTTAAAAGACAAGAAGTTGGGTGGACAAGCTGTTTTATGCTCAGCTCAGAATTTTTAACCATGAAAAGGAAGCAGTTTTTTGTGTTTACTCAGGCTCAATGTAAAAAGTTGTTTAGAGTACTTAATCTTTCAAACACAGAAAAGTTTATCAAATTACTGTAACTCCTACTAAAATCAATACAAAAAACCCCAAGTAAGATTTAAATATCCATTCGTATGCAGAGGTGGAAGTTGGGGGATAAAAATAACCTGAAAATAAATGTGGTTTAGACCACAGGCCTGCATCCTGTTTCCAGTAAAATTTACACACCTGGCAGTTCACCTGTGTTTGACACAGGTTGTAGTAAAACTTCACATCCAATTCATAACACCCCTGCACAATCTACTTCCCATTCATTCTTTCCTCTGAAAAAGACTCACATTACATTCACAAGAATATAGTCTACATTTCCATCAACTGCATTTATAGAAATGGGATTGCTGGTTTAGTGGTTTTTTTTTTTAAATGCAAAAGTTTTTTGAAGGGCCTCTCTTCAGACCAGTTGTTAATGAATTTTATATAAAATCCCAAACTGTGAACAAGATACTAGAAATAATTTCAAAGCAAACATAACCAGGATACTTCAAGATAAAACAGCATCTACACTATATGGCTGTGTCTGCACCCTGGCACAGGATGGATCCCCTATTGTTGCTTGCCTACATTTTCTGATTAAAATAGTACAAAATCAGGTCAAACCAGTACAAGAGTCAGCAAATCCATGGCTCCTGCTAGCAAAAGAAACATCTGTTAATAATACAAGATGCCAAAAACCCCAGTGCCCTTCTTTTCTGTGGGGTGTAGGGTGTATTGTGCAATCCTCCAACAAACCCAGCACAGCCCAGCAGAACAGGGGTACCTGCTGCATCCGGAGAGACTCCAGTTCTCTCTCCAGCCGGGTCCTCAGCCTGTGTTCCAGCTGTTCCCGCTTCTCACACGCTGCCTGCAGCTGAACCAGGGCCTGCTGCATCTTTTCCACCTTCTCTACATAGACCTGCTTCTTTTTAAGCTGAAATAAAGGAAGAAAATGCAACGTAAATTAAAGAATGAGAACGAGTGAGTGAACTTCTGGCTTTGCACAGCAGCCAGCAGGATGTCCAGATGACTTGCAGCACCTGAAGTGAGCCTACAAGAAAGATGGGAAGAGACTATTTACAAGGGCCTGGAGTGACAGGACAGAAGGGAATAACTTCACACTGACAGAGGGCAAGGTTAGTTGGGATACTGGGAAGAAATTCTTCCCTGTGAGGGTGGGGAGGCCCTGGCACAGGTTGCCCAGAGAAGCTGTGGCTGC
>JAYRBT010000156.1:17096677-17166322 GCA_036023395.1 Myiotriccus ornatus
CTCCTGTCAGGGATTGCAGAGCCAGAAGGTCCCCCCTGAGCCTCCTTTTATTTATTTTTTTTTTTTTTTTTTTAAATTCAAATTCCAGGGGTTTTAAATTTTATATGTGTAATGACTATTACTGATGAACTGAATATTATTTAGAGAGAATTAAGTTATCTTGAAATGCTTCATTCTTAGCAAATCCATCAAGCAGCTGAGGTTTCTTTACCTTATGGCCTCAGAAGTGTTTACACTGTAAAAATTATAAGATTAAAGACAATTATAATGAGTAGCCACAGTTAAACTGATAGAAACACCCTTGTTTATTTGATGCTAATTTCTGGAGGACGTTGTAAGGTTTGGAAAGAATTTAAATTTATGCTTGAAATGTATTGATTAGTGAGACTTAATTTTTCTTGAGCTCTCCCTGATAGTGTTGTAAATATTTTCATTTGTTACGCATAACAAAATATACATTAATCTGTCAGAATATAAATGGTTTTCTGCTGGCCACTATGGCTTGAGGGATTTATTCCAAGTTACCCGTGTTCCTGTTTGCCCTCAGGATATATAATGTATATTTTAAGGGACTGTGGATTACTGTAAGACACTTATATTATTTGTGTGATTAATATTAGTGTTACAATGAATGAGGTCCTGTGGTCTTTCTTTGCTCTTAGAGTGACTTAATCATTTCTCACCACAGCGAAGTCATCTTAATAAAACATTCCATACAGTAGTTTGTTTTTTCCTCAGATATGACAAATGCAGCTGCAGCACGACGTGAATTTTCTGTTATTAAATATATAGTATCATGAATTTAATTTACTGTGAGACACGTCCATGATATCCTTCTGTAGCAGGGTGGAATTCGAGTTCCAGCCCATTTCTCCCAACCCGGGTGGGACTGGAAGGAAGACTACGGCGAAATGGTCTATTTTTAAAGTTCACTTCTCAGCACAACTGACTTATTCCTGAAGTTTTGGATGTGGAATTTCACATGCTGGAAAAGGTCAGCCCTGTGGAGGGGTATTTAAAGTTTCATGGGTGTAATTTGGCACGATACGTCACGAGCTCGGTGCTCTGCACCCCCATCGCACAGCACGGCACCAGCTCTGCATCTCCCCCCTCTCTGCTCCCCACCCACGGTCCCTCCGTGCTGGGGGACCTGTCCTGCTGCTGCCACGGGCCAGATGAACCAGTGGAGCCCACGGGGGAGAGAGATGGAGGCTGAGCCTTCCCCTCCGTGCTGGGCTCCTTGTCCCACAGAGCCCTGCCCCGCTGGCTGCGGGTTGGAGCAGCCCCAGCTCACTGGGGATGCTCTTGGGGGTTGGAAGAGCCCAGATGAAATCTGGTCCTTGCCATGGGCTGGGAGGTGGCCAAGGGGATGTTTTGCCCACTGCCTTTCCTAAGCAAGGTGGGGGATAGCTGTCCCAGCAGTGGGGTGAAGTCCATCACTGCCGCACGTCTCCTAGTGGGTTCCACTCTTCTCTGGTTGAATCATTTTCCACTGCTCTTTAACTGCTGCCAAAGCCTTAATGGCCTTAATGGCTGAATCTTCAATGAGCCCATTCTGGGACTGCACTTCTGCAAGAGGCTTGCAGAGATGCCCCAAAACTGATGGTGGAGTGGCAAAAGGGCTGAGCTCCTGCACCCCGCCCTGGGCAGGGAGAGCTCACAGGAGTCACCACTGCTTGTTAAACACAGAACTGTAGAACTTTAGGAAGGTTTGGGTTGGGAGGGACCTTAAAGCTCATCCCATTCTACCCCCTGCCATGGGCAGGGACACCTTCCACCAGCCCAGGTTGCTCCAAGCCCCGTCCAACCTGGCCTTGGACACTCCCAGGGATCCAGGGGCAGCCACAGCTTCTCTGCCCAACCTGTGCCAGGGCCTCCCTACCTGGGTGTGTTAAATTGTGACCATTTGTGCATAGTTTTAAATTGAGTTTTGGTCTGTTTTCTGTGACTGCAGCAGCACAGTGAAGGGCTGGCCTGGTGCCCTTGTTCTCCTTTAAAATTGTTATTTTAATGTGATGTATCGCTGGAGCCCAGCACTGTTCCATGTTTGCTCTGATGGACATCACCAGGCAGAAAAAAACAGTGAAACACTTCTGCTTTGTGTTATAAACACTCAGTTACACAACCCACCACCTGATGAGGGCATCTGCACCTTTCTTGGTCCCTTCCAAGAAAGGCCATTCTGTAATTCCCTGATATTGCCCTAAAACTGAACCCTCAGCGTCAATCCCGTGAGGGATGTTCAGCCAGCAGAGCTTCTCCAAGCCTGGCACAGAGCTCTGTGGTGTAAACAGGCTGCTCTGGGAGGGGACACTGCTCAGACACCACTCCTGACACGGCAAATACGGATCGTGCGTTTTACGCCTTAAAGGACTTAAAATAATCAAGCTTCTGGGGAAAGTTGTGAGCAGTGCCAAAGAATGGGGCTGGTAATTACAATAAATTCATCCAGGACACGGTGGACAAGAGCTTTAAAAACTTCAGAAACATCAATTAAAGCCCAAGTTCTGTGCAATAAGCATCAAAAATTGATAAAAACTCAAATTTAGGTTTTTAGATTTAGTGTTTAAATCAATCAACTGCAAACAAGATTTAATTAAAGAATATTATTTCAAAGTGTAATTACCTACTGGGATTAGAATGAACCTCTATTGCCCATAATGTTCTCCTACTGTGATCCCACACTGAAAAATGTTGAGTTTTAGATTAATATGCATCTTGTAAGTACAAGTCCTAATCTCAATCTTAAAGGACATTTAAAACACACTTGGAACCTTCTATGCAATCAAGCACAGTGTGACTACAATGTCCACCATGCTAAATTTGTGATTACATTTTTTATGTGCATGATTTAAATCGCTTTAGCAGCCGTCCAGGGAGCATTTTACCCTGCATATTAATTACACAAAGGCTTTGTCATGTGAGGGGCTCGGTGGTCACGGTCTGTAATCCGGCTCATCCGGAGCGGGGGGACGGTGCCGGCACACGCTGTGCACACCGAGCTGGGCTTTGCAGCCTGGCTGCGTGGGGATGGGTAACAGGTATGGGTCCTGCTCCAGCAGGGAAAGCCACTTACCTGGGGACATCTGCAAACTAACTGCTGACAAATCTGAAAGGGGAAGGGTGTGCTCACAAAGCTTCGCGGACTCGTGGGAAAACATCATCCTCCAGCATCCTGCAGAAAGAGCCGAATCCCAGGAAAAAAGGCTAGAAACCAACCCAACTCTTACTCTCATGGAGGCTTGTTTTTCTCAATTCAAGCTACTGGTAGTTAAAATCACTTTGTAATTAATATTTTTCTCCTACTTGCATTTAAGGAATTTACTGGAAATCAGTCGAGTGTTTCTGTAATAGAGCTGTAGTAAATATTTTGAGGTGCACTCTTTTAGATTTAGTTTAATAATTTTAAAACCTGTTCTTATAGTATCTACGAAAAAATATGCCTGAAGGTTAATTTAGGAATTTGGGATCCCAAAGTACCTGTTCAGGAGACCAGTCTGGAGATGCTCACCAATCCTCTTCTGGTCAATAGACTCCTCATGTCAGCAAAGAGACCAGGATTTGCTATTTCAGTTTAACCAGAGACCAGAATCTGCAATCCTTAGTTATTTCTCACTTAGGAAATATTTAACTGAAGCCATAAGAAGGCCATATTTTTGTTATTCTAATGATATTTGTGGGGTTAATCACGTCACAGACAGACCTGGGACCTCTGACCCCTTTCCTTTTGCACAGGAACAACACGAGAATAAGGAGATAGAAATGGGGCTCAGAGCTGCAGGAAAAGCATTTTCTGGCAAATCACAGAACCACAGGATCGTCTGGGTTGGGAAACCCCTCCAAGACCATCGAGTCCAACCACCCCCAGCACTGCCCAGGCCACCACTGACCCCTGTCCCCAAGTGCCACATCCACAGGGCTCTGAAATCCCCCCAGGGATGGGGACTCCACCCTGCCCAGTGCCAGTTACTGAAAGGCAGCTCTTCTTCCTCACAATTTCCCCTCTCTTTAAACTGGTTTTTGTGAATTCTCAAAAAATACTTTACCAGTAAGAAGAGAAAAGTGAAAGCAAATGAACACGGAAAATGTATTTATGCCAGTCCAACCCTCACCCACAGCTGTGAACATCCTGTGGGGCTCAGCCTGCAGGGAAGAAAACCCCCAAAGCCTTTGCTACAAAACCTGCAGTAGGATTTGTTACGGTTCTTCCAGCTGAAATCTGGAGAGCAGTTTGCACAGCAAATGTGGTAGGGGTGCAGGGATGACTCCAGATGGTGGGAGAAGTAGGGGAGTGGTTTCTCAATTCACTGGGCAAACTTAAAAAGAGAAACAAAATAATTTTGATTGCATAATTTTAGTGGAAACTGTTCTTCCATTTCTGTAAGACTTTTGAGACTACACTAATAAGCAAAATTGGAAAGGAAAACATTGTTTCACAGTGAAAAACCTGCTTTATCTGGCTTTGAAATACCCAGATAAAAGATTTGATTTTTTTTCCCCCCACATTAGAAGTTGTTCTTCAGACTGAACCAAAACTGTAAATTTGGTGGCTGTTTTGTTTTTCCCCAAAATACGATTAGACCAATGATAACACACAATTTTTTAACATTTGTGTTTGGTAATTCCTCCTTTTCCAGTGTTTCTTGATGTGTTTCAGAGGAAATGGTTATTGCTGTGGGGTGGCTGGGATGACTCCCTGCCCAGTCCTACAATCGTGGAACCATTAAGGTTGGAAAAGACCTTCAGGATCACTGAGTACAACCTTTGAGCAAAAAGGGCCCAGCCCAGCCAGTGCTGCTCCCCCCGTTCCCTGCATTCCAACACAGCTTCCTTTTTCTTGAAACTTGTGCTCAAACCCCCACACGGGTTTGTGAAGTGAAAATGCCATTTTCGTGCCTCTAATGTCTTTTATGGTGCCTTCTAATAGAGAAGCACGTTAATGAAATCTCTCCTTGCGAGTTGGGAAGCGATTTTTCTTGAAAACCCACCCCAAATCTGTGGCCTTTTCCATTAAATTTTAATCAGTCTCAAATTTTGAAATCTCAGCATAAAGCTGTTGATATCGGTCTCCTTTGATGAATTATAAAGGTAAACTTTAATGAACAGTGAATGGAATCACCTTTGCTACTTGGGGGTAATAGAATAAAAAAGCAAACAAACACATTTTTCTTACTGCCACATGCCTCTCCTTAATAATAAGTTTTGTGTCTTCTGCAGAAATAGATGCTGGATAAAGTCTCATTAAATTAGCTGACTGATGGAATAAATACACAGCCCATGGCTCTCCAGTCCAGAGCAAACTAAGCAAGGGTCTTGATATCTCAGAGTTCTGCTTATTTACACATGCCTCGGACTCTTCTCACAGATATGTAAATTATTCTGGTTAAAACTAAATGCTAAAGTCTACACCATTAGTCTTCCACTTCATGATCTCCACATGGGGCTGTTAGAGGGATAATGTACCATACAATACACGGTTTACTTTTAATTAATAGAAAAAAAATGTGAAATGAATATTAAATGTAGCTTAATGTGAAAGAAACCTCAAAGCAGTATGGTTGTTATGTTTTTTTGGTTTTGTTTTGTTTTTTTTTTTTAAATATCCAGCTCTGCTTTGGTGTTAGGAAATCAGAAATGTGGTGGCAGACTGGAAACATCATTAAAGCTTGGGAAAAGGAGGAAAAGCAGGAAGGGCACTGGCAGGGGCAAGTCAGGCCCAGGAGGAGTCACCTGTCCGGGAGGGCTCTGCTCAGAGCTCCCAAATTCCTGAGGATGGGGATGCTCCCTGGGCACCCTTCAGGAATTCTACCCCACGTCCTAAGCCATGAACTGAGGGCTCTGCTCAGCACCCCCCCAAATGCAAGGGGTGGGAATGCTCCCAGCTCCCCAGGCAGCCCGTGGGAATCCTACCCCACCACCTAACAGGGATAGCAGAATCGGGTGTTAAATCTTAATATAAAACCCCCTCATCAAATAGAAGCATTTAATTAAAGCCCAAGATCTGTTTGTCTGCGTTATAATTCAACGTGTCAAAATTAATGCCCCTGTTTTTAATAAATAGAATTACCAATTCACAAACAGTTTATCACACTGTTCTCAACCACAGAATGGAATTTTAATTACACACCATTATTTATTGCGACCAAAGGAGCACGTTCCATAGTATTTGCCAAGAGCACAAGTTGGGATTTCAGAAGAAAAGCTCCATTAAGTCGTGGTTTCCTCGGGTGACGTCCCCTTTGTCTCACTCGGCTCACCTGGGATAAGGTGGGAATCCTGGAATGAGACAAAGGCTGCGAAGAGCCCTGTGCAGGCTTTAGGAGATAACAAGGTAGCACTGAAGGCGCTTATTTGGAAGATTAAAGGGTTTGAACTAAAGCCTGAAATGAGTAACTTTTCATGCCTTTCCCCAGCAAAGCCAGTGTTTGCAATAAAACAAAGACCCGGCGTGGTAAAGCCTCCTCAGCAGGCAGAGGGTGCAAGCCAGGGCTGCTGCTCCTTTCCCAGGGATTCACACCTTCTAAACTGTGGTGTTATCCTTACAGAGGGTGGGAATGGAACTACTGAAATCCTAAAAACCAGCCAGCACCTGCCAGTGGAACGGGTTCATTCAACGCCAGCAGCCAAATCTGTAACACAGGGGAAAAAAGAGAAGCTCTGCTGGCAAAATTGCAGGGAGACACTTCTGCAATGAGGCAATAAATAACCTAAGCCAGTGGGAAGGGAAATCCAGTGCCTGATTCCCGAGGAAAACTCGCAGTCAGGATGGATTAACTGTCCCCGGCTCTGACGTGAAGAACCAGTGAACTCCACCTGCAAGGAGCTCAACTTCCCAGGAATATTTCAATATTTACTGACAGACTGACGCAGTTTTCTCACCTTCATGAGGTCAAAGTGTGAAGCTCAGCTGGGGAGGGGTGGTTTTACCCAAGGGGTCAGGCTGGGCTGTTGTCTCAGAGTGGTGGTGGCTCAGGGATGGACCCTCCTAAAACATGGGATTTCTTCTGGGAAAAGGGGAATTATAGAAGAAATATGGCCTCTAGAGAGGAAGTAGAACCTGAAGCGACAGGACAAGGGGGAATGGCTTCACACTGACAGAGGTCAGGGTACATTATCACAGGATCATGGAATCATTAAGGTTGGAGAAGGCCTTCAAGATCATGCAGTCCAAACGTCAACCACCACCACCACCACGGTCACCACTAACCCACAGCCTCAGGTGCCACACCCACGTTTTCTGAAGTCAGGGATGGGAGGTTGCCCAGAGAAGCTGTGGCTGCCCCTGGATCCCTGGAAGTGTCCAAGGCCAGGTTGGACAGGGCTTGAAGCAACCTGGGCTGGTGGAAGGTGTCCCTGCCCATGGCAGGGGTGGGTAGAATAGATTCTATGACTGCTGTCAGTGAGTCTCAGACTCCTGCTCCAGACTCAGCCCTCAGGGTTTTACAGGTCTGTCCCATCTCATCTTTCCTGATGGGTATATTTGTCCTTTTTGTCCTCAGCAACCCCACAGTAACGCTGGGGAGACTGAGGAAAATACCTGTTGCAAATGTCTGAGAGCAGCAACAGACCAGAAGGGGCACCAGGGTTTGTAATATTATTTGAGTGAATTGGCATATGTTTCCAAGGTAACTGCAGCAAAGACAGTGTTTAGAGCTGGTTCACAATGGGGGAACACTTTCAGTGCAGCACTGAAAATTGCTGGCAGTGTTTTTACAAGACTAAGCAGAAACTGATTCAAAACTTGTAGGATCCTATTCCAGTCCCATAATAAGAAAATAATAGGATGAAAGCACACACCAGCCTTGTCCTGTGCTCTCCCCATACTGCAGCCTGGTTTATTCCAGCAGCCTGGAATAATCTTGGCCCAGAGTGACCTGAGAAGTCCTGCTCTGTTCTTGCCCCTGCCCTTCCATCCTCCTCCATCATTCATCCTGCAAACCAAGCTGGTACCCTGTCTCATAATAAGCAACAAAAACTACCATGCTGAGCCCCCCAATAATGGCCTTAGCAAGGTTAATACACAGTTAAGGTAGAGAAAAACCAAACTAAAATATTAATAAACCAAAAAAAGAATAAAACAACACCCAGAGCCCAGTTCTATTTTAATACAGGGAATACTGCACACCTATGGACATCACTTTCTATTAAGGAAAAGACTAACAATTGCAATTAGCTGGCCTCCTGCAGCAAATCTGGGATACTGCTTTTGTAGCTGTGATTGTCATAAACCCTGAAATACAAAACCAGAAGGAAGAAGGCAACGTTTCCCAACAGTCAGAGCCGACGTCTAGAGAATGCAAAACACAGACTCCCTTATGTGAGTTCAAAGAGCTGCTCCTACAGCTTCATGGAAGAAAAGTCCACTGAGGGATATTAAAGACAAAAGACACCACTTTTGGCTCAGGAAGCCCTTCTTGGAAGTGGAAAGTATTCTGGGAAAGTATCTCTGCTTGTTGGCCCCGTTCTGATAATGTTCCCTAAGAATCTGCTCTGAGTTTCAGCACACACAGGATACTTTGATCTGAACAACACGAGCCGTTCTTACGTTGCACCTCTGTTCCAAAAAGGTCTTATCATGTGTTTCTTCAAAATTTTTCCCTTTTTCTCCCTCCTGCTCCTCGAGGCAATGCAGAGATTGCAATGTGAATAGTGGAGAGAGAAAAATCTCCAAACACTATTAATCCCAGACATGGTATCCTTTTCTTCTCTTCACAAAGTCAGCAGGCATCTAATCTCACAGCGTGAATGTCGCTGCCTGAGAGGATTTTCCCCAAACAAGTATTTTACAATAAAAGTTACAATAAACAGTGAGCAATCCAGCCAAAGGACTTCTCACCAGTGCATGTACAGTAGAAAGGTATTTTTATTCGATTGCTCAAGATTTCAAGCTTATTTGGGATGGGAGGGACAAGCAACATTACACTTGGATTAACAGCAGCTCAAAGTGACCAAAAGAGATAAACTATGGGGTTAGGAGCAGAACTTAGAAATGGAGAGCACCCAGTATCTTGGATTTTGACCTGGACAAGAGGTCAAACTCACTAGCAGTGAAATACCATGCATCAAGCTGAGCAATAATATCTTGTAAATCAGCTCTCCTCCCCCTCTCTTCTGGATAAAAAAAGTTGAGGATGTGGTGATGCACATTTGGTCTCTTATTACCTACTGCAAAGCATTTAAATTTCTGAAAAGTTTTTTAACACACAGGCAAAATCCTCCCTGCAAAAGCAGCCACTTACAGCATTTTACTGGTTTCAAAATGAACAAACCTGAGTATGGGTATGTGTGGATAAACATTTTGGCCTGCATCCAAAGAACACCAAGAGACCAGCCAGAAAACAGAACCAGGACACAGAAATTCCACTAAAACATTCACTTTGAAAGTGCTCCCATCAGCCAAACCTGCAGGTGAAAAGTTGCAACACAAGCTGTTGCCCAACTTCCTGCACTGCCTGCACAAGCCTGACTTGGGCACCGGACCCAACGTACAGGCACAGCTTGTTCAGTGGCTTTGCAGAAAGACAACATTTTCTCCCCCTTCATAAGGTACAACCTCATCTTCCAGCATCAGGAAGAATTAGGAACGTTAGAATATTTGGGGCTCTTGTGTGTATTTTTTTAACAACTTAAAAAACAGAATTAATTCAGGAATTCCTTAAGTAATTTTCACTTTTTTGGAACCCAGATGTTCCATAAGCTTTAAAGGCATGGATGTGCTCCAGATGACTCAGCTTTCCTAATGTCTTTTGTCAGAATTATCCTTTATCTGTAAGATTGTTTCATTTCATGCACTCCTTGTGCTCAGTCAACTCACTGCATATTCTGGCATCTTTCATTTCCAGCTCTGCCACTCTGCAAGTGTTCGTGAGAACAATTTACCCTTCTGTGGACCAGGATTCTCCAGCAGTGGCAGAACTGAAATCTAATTTTTATATTTTCTATTTCTTAATCTTTATGACTTCATCTGTCCTCTCAAAGTAAAGAATCACAGAATCAGCCAGGTTGGAAAAGACCTCCGAGATCATCAAGTCCAACTCTTGATCCAACCCCACCGTGGTTCCCAGCCCATGGCACTGATGCCACATCCAGTCTCACCTCAAACACCGCCAGGAGAATCCACCCCTTCCCTGGGCAGCCCGTTCCAATGGCTGAGCACTTTCTGTAAAGAAGAGTATCTTCTTCCCAGTATCCAACCTAAACTCCCCTGGTAGAGTTTAAGACCGAGCCCTCTTGTCCTGCTGCTGGTTCCTGGGAGAAGAGACCAACCCCACCTGGCTCCCCCCTCCTGTCAGGGAGTTGCAGAGAGTGCTGAGGTCTCCCCTGAGCCTCCTCTTCTCCAGGCTCAACAACCCCAGCTCCCTCAGCCTCTCCTCATAGGACTTGTGTTCAAGTCTCTTCACCAGGATCAGGAATATTTCTCCCAAGCACAGAGGGATTTCATTACCACAAATTGAGAGTATGATCTTGTTTTCCTAAGAGAGGAATTGGAAACAATTTCCTGAGTATTGCCAGGGTGCTGAAGACAGGAGTAAGTTGGGAGGAAGGAAAAAAGGCAGCATGCTGAGGCTTGTTCTTGGTCATTTGCCATGGATTCCCCACCCTCTCTCTTCCATCACAGAACCTCAGCTCAGTGCCAAGGGCCACAACAACATCTACCACAGCAGAGATGGCATCAAAGGACGCTGGAATTCTCTCCTCTGCATCAGGCCTTGCAGTGAATTCGTGCTCTAGATAAGAGTTCATTCCTGAAGCTTTACAAGGATGCAGTCACACCCTTCGGTATGTAATTTTAAATGAATTTGACAAGATAGTAATTTTTTCTTTTGATGGTACAATATTTAACTAGGAAGCAAACTCATGTTCACATAATGTATGTAACTGCTTTGCCTTGAAGGGTGCTCTGAAAATGCAGAGCATTTTGCTCATGAGGATATCTTTATTATAACAGCTATTTAAGCTGTAAGATCTCACATAACCTCAGTGCATGTCTGCAAGCACATTTCCTACAGCACAGAGCACAACTTTATTAATATCCTTATCTTCTCCAGGTCAATCCCTGACTGCTTTGGAAAATGTCCTAACCAATCATCAGAGGTCAGGCTATAATTTTATCAACAAGATTTTCTAACTAAACCAATGTAAACAAGAGCAGTCACTCTCCAGTTCCCATTTACTACAAAGCTTATGTAAATTCTGCAACAGGACCGAGCACAAGGAAAATAAAGAGGACCAGGAGTGGCTTGGGCTCTGCAGAAATCCAGTACATGAAGTGCAGAGTGATGAAGGGAATATCCCAGGATTTCCTGGCTGCCTCACCAACTATTTCTGGCTTCATTTCATTTCCCCATCCCTTGTCATGCACTTGCATGGTCTAAAACCAATGGCCAAGGATAAAGCTTTCCTCTCAGAAATAGGGGTACTTGATTGTTATTACAACTGTCCAGCAGAAAAGGGATTAACATTCTGAAAGCCAAACAAATCCTACTCCTCCATTTACTTAGGCTTTGACAAACCATGCAATCTCCTTCAGGGATCCCAAGCTCTTACAGAAGGAAGGCTCTGAAGGGGGCGCAGAGGTTTCATGCACAGGGAGCAGGGGAACACAGGAACAACGAATTTTCACTGTCAAGTCCCAGGGGAGGCTGTAACATCCTCCAACTGGAGCTGCCTCAGCAGGACAAACGCAGTCCTGGACACAGCAGGTGAGGGGGGAGGAAGGATCCTTTTTGCAGAGACTGTTGCTTCCAGATGCATTACTCAGCAAAGACTTTTTTTTCTGGGGAAGAAGAGAAAACTTCCTGCATAGCCATCAATGATTCAGAACTCTCCAGGCAGTTTGTCAAACCCAGCCATTACCTTCTTCATCTTGGACAGCTCCTCTTTCAGCCAACTGGTAACATTCGTCAGCATCTGCTCGTCTCCCACCCACTATTTCTGATGTCTTCGAAGTTCTTTGTTTAATATATTCAGGGTGTTTTCATTACATTCTGGGTTTATCTTAAAGCTGAATGCATTCAGGCACAGCTGAAAATGTGTTTCCCCACAAGAATTTGCCTGCTATGGCAGAAATGTAGTTAAAAAAATGAGACAGCAAGCATGTTTAAACCACCTCTCCCTCATGCAGTTGGAATATATTCCTCTAGGATGCCTTTGAAGCCTTGGTTTGTTTGAATTCAGGCCCAACAAGACACCACTGGCCTCAGCAAGAGCTCATGCTGAAACCATCTGGTAACACTGCCCTCTTGCTGAGGGAATAGTGTTTGTTGCATGGGAATGTCATAATGTCGTCGCTCCGTTTGTTTGTGCTAAAATAAGTTCCAATTCTCAAAGCCACCTCTGGAAAATCACTACCTGGCAGAATATGTGAGGTAGTGACGGAGCAGTAAAGAGCCAGTTCTGTTCTGTTACAAGAATGTAGGTCGTTGGACACACACATATCAGTCACAGGGAAGAGAGGGAGCTTTCTCTCCTCTGCACCCTACCCACCCAGGAATGAATGATAAGCCATCTGAAAAGTGTCCCCTTTAGAAGCAGCTCTGTCCTGAAAGGAGTATTTTGTAGCTCTCAAGAGTCTAAACATTTATGTGAGACAAAGCTGTGGAGACCAGGAATATTTTTTTATAGACCAAGGAGCGACTGGAAAAAAAACCAGACAAGCCTTCAAGCACACAGCTGTCCTGTGGGTCTCCTCTTGTGCCAGAGCTCCGTTCTGAAAGTATCTCAGACAAAGCATATAAAGTACAATAGATGTCATCAGGAAATGCATTTTCACATTTCCCTGTAGACAGAACCCTCGGTGTTATCAGAAATAGCAGGTTATTTCTCTCCTGAATACAGTATCTCAGCCCTGATATCTGTTTATATTACATTCTGATGGCTGTAGGACCTTATAAATACCAGCATTTTTAGAAAAGATATTTCATTCAAACTTGTTCTCTCCATCAGCCCCCAATTTCCACCCATATGAGAGGGCATCAGTCTCCTCTTTCCACTGCAAGTTGAGTGAAAGAGGATGGCAAAGAGTAGATATTTTTATCTTCCTGGTGGTAGTCACTATTTTTCAAAGCTGTCTCAAGGCCCTCAGTAAAACAGTGGTTTGTAAAGTGGTGGAGCAAAGGAGTACAAGCTACACTACTGCAACAAAACCCACAAACTTTCTTTGAATTGAAGTTTGATCTTCCATGGTATGGATCTAACCAGGGTAAGCAGAAATAACCAAGTTCAAGAAAAGCTCTGGAAATTCCTTTTTTTTTTTTTTTGGAAAAAAAAACCAAAAACAACCAGTTGCAATTGTACCCTCTGCACCCGGCAGTTGTGGTTAGATAAAGTTTTTGGCATCAAACTCCTTCCTGCAATATTACAAGCCCGGTAAGGACTGGCAGTAAATGGGCATTTACTCAGTCTCGGGTGGGTCAGAACGGTCCCTTCTGCAAACACAGCCATTCTGCCTCTGGCCCAGAGCAAAGCCCACTTTAAATGCTCCATCTGCTGAAGGCTCTCAAGGTGCCTGCGAGCAGATGTTGGTTAAATCATGGTCCTGTGACTGTTTGAAAAGCTCACACACCCAGGCCACAAACCTGCTGCACGCTGCTGCCACTCCAGCGTTTCCATCAGAGTTGAGACCATCACAGCCAATCCAGGCTCTCCAAAAGGAGAATTTTCCATTGCTTTAGCTGCAGCTATTATCACTAACCATTTCTGACTGGGATATAGGTTTTTAAGTCAATGTACATGTATTCAGTTTATCTCAAATGTGTTACACATGATGAAAATAGCGTGAAGTTTTGATTTTAAAAACCACAGACTAATACTTCACTAGAAACAATTCTAATAAGCTGATGATTTATGCAAAACTGTGGAATATCTACTAAAGGGAAGAATGAAAATGCAGAAGTGAAAATAGGGGGTTAAAAACTGGCTACCTTTAAGGAGAGTAGAGAAGTATAAAGTTTAAATGTTATATACAAAACATACATATGTAGCAGTTCTGTTCTTAGACATATTTAAGTTTGCTTTAAATATTTATGATCAATCACCCTTTTTTGCACTTTGCAGAAATAAACTCCACACTTTCAAAAACTTTAGTGGCAGCTTGTTCTAAATTTGAAGAGTCATTTCACCCCTGCAAACAGGGAAAGCATTCTGTGAATGTCTACTTTTGCTTCCAACTGCTTCACACCATACTTCGGTATCTCCAAGATCATTCCTTTCCCCATCACACTTAGCATCCCTTTATCTCTCCGTTTGCTCTAAGCTGGATGTTAAAATTCAATATATATAAAAACCCTCAAAGCACCACAGGAGTGGACAAGTATCTACATTTTACAGATGGGTGGTTTTGTCCAAACTGGCAATTCAAGCAAAAGATTTTTAAAAGAATCTGAAGTTGCAATTCCAATGCAACATTTAAACTGTTATGGTGACATAAGGCTTACAGCTCTCCTTAGAACGGAAATATTCTTTTTATGAAGAATCTGGTGCGTACAAGGCAGGGTCACTCTGCTTAATAGGAAGTCACAACGGAAAGGGAAAAACAAAAAAGCTGAAAACTTACATTACAGGATGCAAGAGCTGAAATGTGCACACCCCCCTCAGGCCCTGAGCCAGAGCAGCTGCCAAATGTGAGCGTAAGAAACTCTACCCTCTTCAGCAGGACTAGTTACAGGGACTACTCATTCAGATGAAGTAGTCATTCAGATGGCAGGAATAAAAGAAATAATCGATATATCCTGGTCACTGAACGTCAGACCAAACTCAGAACATTGTTTGCAGTCCCCTCTAAACCGTGCCCTGAGCTCTGCACAGCTTGTTTGGCTGCCCTTCGAGGGGTTACCAAACAGCTCGGGGATTTGAGAACTTTCCACAATTTAACACTAATGAGGCAACAAATGCTTTATAATCCTAAGTATTTCATTAAAAAATGATTTGAGAAACCTGCAAAAGCGACTCTTTAACCTTTGTTTCCCGTTTTTCCCTCTCACCTTTAGGAAAAAGGAGAGTTAATTCCTGCTCCCTCACTGAGATGCTTCCATATTTATCTGCAACAGGAAGGGTGGCACTTCCTGCACACCCTGGGATTCGAGCAAAGGTTGGATGCATATGACCACGAGCCCTCATGCAGGGCATTTCACTCTGTCTTAGCGTACACGTGTTTTTTAAGCTATCATGCCACCTAGCCCAGAGTCACTTACCTACTTTACCAATCTACTTAGGCAGCAATATTTTGCTTTAGCTTTCCTGTGAGGAAGCCAAAATTAGTGCCTGCACTGTGATTCAAGCCAGGCTAGTGCTGGCCCCGCTGATCACAGCACCTTCTACACACACTGACTCCAAGCAGGGGAAGCCAAAGGATGTCCCGTGTACTTGGAGTTTGTGACACATCAGACTTTTAGTGTAATAAGGTGCTGAAATTTGAATGAAAGCCAAAGAGCTCCAATACACTCCAGAATCAATGACAGAATAGTTTCAGAGCTAAAGAGAATCACGTCCCATGTAAATAAATTACCCTATAACCTAATGCTCCCTGTCCCCTGAGTAACCAAGGTGCAGGTCAGCCATGCCAGGCTAATAAGGTTATGACAGCAGGTAACCCTACAACATCATCCTGGATGAGCAGAGCAGATCCAGGAGGAGAGACACTGAGGGAAGGCTTCCATGAAGGTGAAGAGATTAAAGGAAGGGCAAGAATTAAGGGCGCCAGGGAAAAAGACACAAGAGGGGAAGGGCTACTGAGGCAAATACAGAGTCAGAGAAGAACAGGCTAAAATTAAGAAAGCAGCTACATCTGTACCTGGGAGAGGAGGATATTCCCTTTCTCTTTGATCATTCCTCCTCTCTTGGCACAATGGGATCCTGAACGGAGAGAAAAGTAGAAGCAGACAAGGGGAGGGTTTGAGGAATGTCTCCGAAAGCAGCAAAATTCAGGTGCATACAGGAACAGTGCTCAGCTGAGGGTGACGCTGAGTGCGGGTAGGCAGGGAGATGGCAGAACTGCAGAACAAATCCGCAGCAAGGAAGTGAGCTTGGCCATGACATTTCCTCCTGAGACTCTCCAAGGAGGAAGAGTAGGAGTAAAGGAAGTAGAGGCTGAGAGTGGGAAATGGGGCCTTTAGGAGGAAAGAAGTAGGCAGGAGGGAAGAGGACGGACATTGTGACGCAGAAGGGCAACGAGGTGAGAGCCACGAGTGGCAGGGCCAAAGCTACAAAAGCAACTGCTGTGAAAGCTGCCCAGCTAAGCAGCTAAAATGCATTATGCCCTCTTGGGAGGAAAGGTAGAGAGAACAACTAAGGTCATGCCCAGCTTATTACAAATGCTGGGCACATACAGAGATCTGCACTGTCCCCACACCTGGCAAGGGGACAAGCTGCATTCATCTCATATTATTTGAAAGTCCATCCAAATCTGAATTCCTGCCAAGTTCAGGAGGTTGCCAGGGCTGAGATCTCAGTTCCAGCCCACTTTTACAAGTTGAAACAAAAAGAAAACAAAATATGGCTGCTTAGACAAAAAGCCCTTCCAAGGAAATACAGATTTATGGCTTATCTGTGCACAGTTCAGTGGTTTAGCTAGTCAACACAAAGCTAAGCAGATATAAACAGCTTTGAAGAAAGCAGATTTCCTTAAAACTTCCACCAAGACAAACTCATTCCCACAGTCAGTTTTACTGGAACCCAAGCTCCCCTCATTTCTCTCTCCCAGCATCCTTACCTCCTCCTCCAGTTTCACCACCTTGGCCTGAGCGTTGTTCAAGGCCTGGTCTCGGATCTCGATGTGTCTTCGTTGGTCCTCGTTGGTGGAACGTGCAGCTGCCAGTTCTATTTCCAGTTTCTCCTTTTCCCGCTGCGTTTCCTTGTCTGTGAAAGCAAAGAGAGAGTTATCAGTGGACAGCACTTGTCTCTGCCTAGCTTTCAGGAGTTATTTTCACTCCAGAGGCGAAGGAAAGATTGTACTGGAACTTCTCACAGGAGAGAATACAAATCTAGTGCTAAGGACAGAAAAAAAGGACATGGCTTTCAAGGAAGAGAAAGACTTAATAACCCTGAAAAACAAGCATGGTACCTTCAAGTAACAATGTGCCACAATGATAGTAAGAAGGAATACAAGGTGCATCACTTAGTACAGTTAGTCAGTGAGGTAATTTGCTGTGATTATGCAGATGGTTAGTGAAACTTGGCACCTCTTCACATCTGAGCTTTCAGTGGTGGAAAACAAACTGAGTAATTGTAATATCTCAGGCTGGGGAGAGAGATGGCAGACTTCTGTGCCTGAAAAACTTGGGCTCCTTTTTTTTACACACTGACCTCACAAACACGAAAGCTGCTCTGTCCAGGGCAACTGTCCCTTTCCAGAGGAACCCCCAGCTGTCCCACTTTGCTGGTAGTACCAGCAGAGGAGTCAGAAAACAAGTGACCAGTGAAAACTCATGAGTCTTCCCCTTAAAAATGACACCCTGGGTCAGAACTGAGGCACACACATCTGTTTGCTCACTGCTCAAAGCAGACCTGCAGTTTTTCCCAGCACTGGGAGTTCACGTCTGATGCTTTTAAAGCCACCCCAAGCACAGCAGGTCATTCTTTTCTGCTGCTCTCCAGAAAGAGCTGAATCAAATTGAAGCAGCAATGCTGTTTCGGGAACAGGGCAACTGGCTTCATAAAAAAATAAATAGGATAAAAATAATTGTGGACTGGAGAACTCATCACACAGGGGTGTAAGGCAAAGTCACAAGGCAGAGTTGATGTCCTCTGTATATGTTGTCATTCCCAGCTCAAGCCAGCCAGCGACAACGATAACATTAACCCAGTTGCTGGATACATAACCACAGAATACTCCCTGGAGTGATCTACACCCAGCACTGATGACACCAGAGAAACTGCATTCCAGAAACCAATATCCCACGACAAAGGAATGAGGACAAGGAGTGGAAGGCCTGAAAAACAGGAACTATGTGCTGGGTGTTAGGACAGACTGCATATGGAGTACATGGGCCCGTTTGTGCAAGCATGTGCATAACTATATTTACAGGACCACAATTACTCCCTTTCTTCTGCCAGCAAAAAGCCAGGAGCAAAGCTTTAGCAACGTGGAGAAGCTACAGATTCCCTTCTGCTGGGGAATCAGCGCAGCCCACACACAGGTTGCAAAACAAACCTGGCCACCAGCAGCACCCAGAACTCTGCAGAGCAAACCCTGACTGCAGCTCAGAGCCAGCCCATGACACAAGACACAAGGACAAAGGCTAACATCACCTGTCTATTTTTTAATCCATCTTTTCCCAGCATTTCTCCTCCACCCACAAATGAGTTGCTGACAGTGTGAGCACATTAAAATGTGCTGCAGAGACTGAGCTGCAATGAGACAGGGTGGCACTATGCCAGCAGGTATCAGTCAGTGCCAGCAGGCTGTTTGTTAATCTCTGAGTGCTTGCAGAGAGCCTTTTGGAGTTTGGGTGCAGACTTTTCCCCAAATGAGAACTGCTTCACTCGACAAGTGCCTGCAGCACTCCTAGAAATGCTGGGACTGATGAAATGTAGCACTATGGCTTCCACGTTCCTCCAAAAGGAGAAATGGAATGGGAGGCCTCAAGCTTTGACCTTCCCACCTCTTTGGATGCACTTATGAACCTCAGCGTCCACCCAACCAGTCCGAAGGAGAGACTAAACTCACAGAGTTTCCACTATCACCAGGAGTTTGGAATTCACCCCCTGACAGCCATTTGTTTGGAATCTAAGCCACAAGGAATAAACTAAAGATGACACAAGACAGGAATACCGGCATTTGCCAGAGTAGCAGCAGTGTGTGTTGAACTATGGAAAAACTCCAGTTTGCAATTTTATTGTGCTACCTTTTCATGTAGCAATTGGAGAAAAGTGAGCGTTGTCAGGAGGGTGGAGTACACTATGGGATGAGAGAAAAGTTGGCTCATCACCATCAGCCTCAAGACATTTCAGTACAAAGGAAAAGCAGCATTTCACATCCGTCATTTTGGTTTGCCTTGTGATAAATCCACTGCTGTGGACAGAACTCCTGACCTTCATCCAGCCCAGCAGGCTGCAGGAGTGTTCATCCTCTATTTTTGCTGAACAGGATAGGGCAGGGGCAAATAAAAGAGGAAAGAGTCAGGAGACCTAGCAGGCTCCAGTCCCACTGGCCTTAACTCACGCCAGGACTTCTGCCATCCTGCGAAGGTTTAATTGCAAAGCTTTCAAGGAATAAAACAGGTTAATAAAATATCCTGTAAATTATGGGGTAAACATTAATTTTACAGTTTAACTGGAAACTACCTTTGCTCCTTATTATCTCTAATAAACCCCATCAGATGGACTTTACATACTGACAGAAAAGAATTCTTGAATCCCTCCTCCCTTCTCCACTGCCAGTTTTGGACTGTCACCGAGCCGATTTCTGTCCTGATAATTAACCTGCTGCACTGCCCTCCGTCCCTGGATGGCTGGAGCTTTCCCCTGACCCATTGTGACTGGGTAACTCACTTTGTGCAAAGAGCTGAGAGATGGTTTTCCGATTGTCTTCAGACCCCTCAAACTCCTTCTCCGCAAGCTGCTTGTTGGCTGTCTCCA
Source organism: Myiotriccus ornatus (assembly GCA_036023395.1). NCBI lineage: Eukaryota > Metazoa > Chordata > Aves > Passeriformes > Tyrannidae > Myiotriccus > Myiotriccus ornatus. The sequence goes on from JAYRBT010000156.1 coordinate 17,116,253, forward strand.
TACGCTCTGCGAAAATTTTCAATAAAAGCAAACTAAATAACTGAAAACTTTCAAGCATTAAGTTACATCTGCTCAGGGCATTTCTAATGCAAGCTGGGGGATGGACCTCCTAATTCTGCACAGTCTAAAGTGAAAAGCCTATCAGAAGCTGGCACTCACTTTTGAAATGTTTCTAATTATGTCCTCGAAGAAATACGCTCAATGAGACAAAACAGGTTAAAGTTCCAAAGAAATTACTTTAAACAATTATAACACAGAAGAAGTTTGGTTTTTCAATTTATACCTTTATTTCTTCCACACAAATCTCACCACACAATTAAAAGATTCTCTTATAATTATCCACTAAAACGTAACAGAAGATTAAATCACTGTTGTCCAATTACCTGACTTGAGGGAACAGTGTGAAATGCTAAGGACAGCTTAACAGCGCTGCTGCTTCAAGATGCTAGAAATATGTATCAATCTATGAAAATTAGAATGAAATGTGTATGCTGTGTTTTACTCTGAATAAGATGATTTATTGCAGGAGTTTGTGTACTGTCCTTCTCCAGGGCACTGGGCACTGCATGGCTTTACTTCCTGGACGCAAAATAATTTCTGGGAGCAGGCTCTTAGCAAGAGGCACGGAGCAGCAACATGCAGGACAATCAGAAGGCTTCCATAAAAAATTAATTTTAAAAGACTGTTTGTGGATGTTTTTCACCTTCAGCTTTTGAACTAATGCTTAAACTTTTACTCCTGTTTAGGTCAAACACCACTCAACACCACACTCCCCTGCCAGCCACCATGCTGCTTCAGCCTCTTAGCAAGAACCAGACACTAATAACATCTCACTCTGCAAAAAGAAGGGAGATCCAAAAAAACAGATGCCTACACTGATAAGGAATGACAAGACCTGCAGGAAGAACAGACAGTCTGCAGTTTGTATGTACGTGCACAAGGGTCACTGGACAGGAAATCAAGTGAACACGCCTGGTGTGGGATTAGGCAGTCAGCAAAACCTCTTTCCATTTGTGTAAACTGAACAAATTGTACAAATTATCTCTAGGATAGAAGACATGAGAGAATTCCAGGCTTGCATCTGGTTTATGGTATTTGGCTTATCACATGCTTCTTGTCAATGAGAAACAGGCTGGAAATGAAAGACTACTCTCCTAAACCTGTTTTTTCCACTCTCCCAGCGAGTGCTTCAAATCTCCAACTACTGAATAGTCCTGAGTATCCCATCATATTCCAGTTGTGTCAGACACAGTGAATTCTGCAGCAAAACACTCTCCTGCCAAATAAGTATAATAAAAAAAACAACACTGATGAAGAGAAGTTTTACTTCATTTACCTCTTAGATCCCTGTTGAAATCATGAAGCCTTCGAATTTCTCCTTCCAGTTTGTTTCTCATGGCCTTTTCCAGGGCATCCCGCTTCGAAGATGATTTCTCCAGGTTTTTGTACGCCTCTGAAACTTGCTGAATTTCTGTTTCCAGCTGCAGTGGAAGTGAAAACAAACACTTACTATTTCATCACTAACAATATTCATTCGGTCTCAGACAAGAGATAACTTTCTCTCAAGTGTTCCTTATTGAGAGAAACCTACGCTTAGACACTAAAGAAAATGACAGTCTCGGGTCTGGATCCATCTGTATAAAGAATTCCAATGTCTGAAACAAAGTTCTGGACCCTCCTTCCAGACTCTCACTCTGTTTCCCCAGTATGATGGGAACATGGATTTAGCAAACTGAAGAAGGGCAAATGCAATCTGTTTTTTTTTCTAAGACTGGAGCAGTTTGACACTACAGTTAGTTTGGGCAAAAAGCATTTATTTATTTGTATTTATAATGCAATATCAGGTAAGTAAAATTAAAAAAAAAAAAAAAAAAGGCAGATCAAACTATACCAAAAAAACCTAGTGACAGACCCTGCATTTCTGATGAACTCTGCAGATAGTTGTTATGGTCCAAAATTCTCAATAAAATCTCCTGATCTTCTGTGTTTACACTCCTACAACCTAACTGTGCTTTTAAATACGCAAATTATAAATGGGGCGAGGGAAACATTGCAGTAGAATATGTTCTATCCTTCTTTATAGCCTTCAGTGTAAAGTTTCTGATCATCCAGAGCAGAAGGAGATTCACTTTTAACTCTCCTCACTAGGCATGGTTTGCCATGGAAGTGTGGATTTATGTTACAGCAAACCCCACTAGGACTGCCCACAGCAAGTGATCAACAGGGAAGTGGAGGGAAGTGCATTTTTATCCTTCTGTCATTATCAGGAAGCTGCCAAACACTTCTCTAAAGCATTTCCTTCTCAGGAACACTCTAAAAATACAGTAAAACAAACTTATGTCCCTGAAAAGAGGCACCATAGCAAATAATGAGCATGGAAAGCCACACTGGTCAAACCTGAAATCAAACACGCGTTTTAAGCAGTCACACATTTTTACGGCCCTGGACACTGGTCAGTGCAAAGAGAACAACAAGGCCCACAGAGTCCTAAATTGGAAGCAGCATCAGCCTTTCCACAGCTGCAAAGCAAAAGCAAAGCTGACCTGCTGCACAGCTTTAAACCACTGGTCATCAAGAAGTTATTTCTACAAGGCAGTATGAAAACACCTCCACACATGCACGTTAATGATGGGTCTCACCGGGATATTTTCTTTTCAATGTTTTAGCATCATATACTCTGCTTGTTCCAAAAAGCCAGAAGTGGTAAATAGCTGGGTCCAAATCAAGACATTAAGTTTTCAGGGAAGTTGTGTGGCACTGGGACAGAGACAAAAGAAGTTTCAGTCCCAGTCCTGCAGTCCAAATGTCTTTAATGTAGCCATAGCAGCACTTCTTGCACCGCACTCTGTCCTGACAACTAGTTTTGTAGCAATGTCCCCTCTGCCTCCTCGAGTGACTATGCTCTGGTGCTAGTCCAAACAGGCCCTTCCTGCAGCCTCTGAAATCTTTTAGGGAAAATGAAACCTGCTGCTATCCTGGGCACAAGCCTTAACTTAACCAAGCAAGCCAAGCAGTCGACCTCTTCAGCAGCCGATGAGGATGTGCTTTTGAGCATGGTCAATAAACTGTTAGCAGAAAACTGAAGGCTTTGATTCTATCTTCTGACAAAGTCAAGCTGATGCCCAAAGGGACAGGATACAAACCAATCAATCTGCGTATGAAAGACTCTGAAGTAGTTAATCAATTTGTTAAGCAAGGAATATAACAGTCGCAGATTAGATGATTCAGTTATGGGCTGTACCAGGCATGACACAGTGCCTGAATTCCTACCAAAAACACCCACCTTTTGCAGCCGGGCTACTTTCTCATAACACCCGTCCAGCTCCTGTCGTAGAGACCGGTTCTCTTCTGACAGGATTTCCACCATCTGCTGGGCCCTGGAAACGATGGCAAAAGGATCTACTTGCATCTGCTGATATGGGGAAGGGATCTGCTGAGCCCGGGGCATCACCGAGTAGGAGTCGCCTTGCTGCTGCTGCGGGCCAAGGAAGGGCTGGCATAGCCGGTACAAATCTCCCTGATGGACTTGGTTGGACAAGAAAGGCTGCTGGGTCCGTGGCAGAATGCCAGGATCTGCCTGGCTTGGAGTCAGAGGTTGCTGATGTTGGGAAGGGGACAGCCTAGACGGTGGCGGAGACTGAAGCAAAGTCAAAGATCCCAGGGATGTCAAGGAAGACGTTGGGCTGTGGTGGTGAGGTGGTCTCTGTTGTAACTGCAGTGGCACATCTGGGTTCTGCCTGGAAAACAGAGAGCAGAGGCTCCATCACAGGCCTGCAGAAGGTGCAAAAACCCAGTAACGAGCTGTGGGATGACCCAGGTAGCTCCCATGCACAGATCTTCCCACACAAAAGACTCACGTGAAGTTGTTTTCAATTTTATATGTTTGTTTTTAAAAATGTTTCAACATAAAACCTTTATTAGAAAATATATTCTAAGTGCACACAGGTCTTTCCTCTTGAGACTACTTTTTAGACAAACACTAAGTCCAGCAACAACTACCGACCAAAATTATTTTCATAACTTTTTACCACACTTTGCAGATAAAACTGCTCAACCGAGAACTGTTAGGAATGGGTTCTTTTGTTCTGCCCTTATGGCCTTAAGTGCCATCTCTCATGAGAAAACAATGAGTTTTGTTCTGCAATTCAGGATACAGAGCTAAAAGGATTGGCTAAGCTTGATGCTAGTATGCCAGCACTACTGATTTGAGCTTTCTGAACTATCAACCGAGAAGCTGCAGCGTGGTTAGATGAGACAGTTAAAAGATCTGAAAACCAACCTAAGAATCAGAAGCAGCCTTCTGATTTCAAACCCTCCTCAGTCCTGTGCAGTGGGTGTGCTCACTGTTCCTAACAAAAGCCTCTGCAGGATATCAAGGACAGATCTAGCAATCTGTAACATGCTTGAGTCCATCACAGAACTAACTCCAAGCTACATCAGCTCACATTTCCCAGGCTCTGGAGATCCCCAGCTCAACTTCTGCTGCCTTAGCCAAGTAAGAAATCTTTCTTAGGAGACTGTGTGGATTTATCACGCTTGGATGACCTCAGGAGGCAGGTTTTGCTTTCTCCTCCAAAGACATTCAACCTTTAACTTCTCTGCATGTTCTTTATTCTAACAGCTGACGCCACTCCCTCTCGGTGCTGCAGCCAGTCTCTTCTTAAGCACGGAGCTCAGCCTGGTGCAGGCCCAGTCTGGCAGTTCAACTTATTCTGAAACGCTCCTGCTGCTCTGGTAAAATTTCCCACCCTTTGGGATGCAGTTCAACCCTACAGCTGGAAAAGCACACACTGTTGTTCCACCTGGCCATGGCCGCTACAAAATATCCCCACGGCTCTCTGCGCTCCTGGGGGGGACCCAACACACCCTGCGGGGACCTGGAGGGACGAGGCAGCTCCCAGCGCACCAGGAGCCTCAGAGGAACTGGCAACAGCGAGCACGAAGCTGAACTGGGAACTAAAGGGTTACACAACGGGCTTCTCAGCCCAAATGCAGAGACTCAGCATCGTCCTTCCTGTTCTCAGCAGAAAGAAGGAATCCACTCCTCATCCCCGTCCAAGAGGAAGCTCTGGCATTACCGGCATTACTCACATCTGGCTGGCAGCGCACGCGGGAGTTCAGCCGGCCCCAGCCCGGCACAGGCTTCACCATTTCAGTATCATGCACCTTATGTCCCATTTCCCTGCTTCCCAGCAGGGAAGGTGTATGGAAACCTCCAAGCTCATGCGACAATTCCTTGACAGGGAAACAAATCTGGCCTTTGTCAGTTAGGAAAAAGACAAAGAATCACTGCTCTAGCTACTGTTTCTCTCTTTCTCACGCTCACAGGTGACTGTGGTCCCTGCCAGCAACATCATTTCAGGAGCTGTATTTCCCCAGAAGTTATCATATGCAGCACGACGATTTCAGGGGTCATGCAGAAGAGTGATGTGCAATTAATTTCCTCAGGAATGTTCAGTTTAGTAGCAGCAATTTGGTTCTTCCCCTCCCAGGAGGGGAGCTCTACTTATTGTTGCACTGATTTCATCAACTTTATTTGTCAGTTCTCATAATGAAGAATGAGGCAAACCCATCACAGGCCACGTTCAAGGTCACCTGGTTTGTCTTAGGTGGTTTCCAGCTCCTTCCTTAGCTCACCTGTTTGTGTGCAGAGTTAAAACTTTGCATCCTCACAAACCACTCATCTCCTTGAGCTTATTCTTTACCTATCACCAGGCAGCTCTGCTTTGATGTTATAATCAATTAGGGAATAGCCTTGCTGTGACATTTAATCTGTGAAGATCTATGGAGGTTAGATCAAAAGAATTATGTTGCCAGTGTGCCTCATGGATGCAAAAAACCAATTTTCAACCTACAAAATACTCTCTTCCAGTCTGAAAACAACCTGAAGCAGCTACTCAGAGACTGATTCTGCTGCTCTCAGCGAGTTAACCTTACAAGCCTGAGGAGGACTATTTAGATGCCAATGTTAACAATTTGAGCTGTTTGAGTAGAAACATGTTATTCTGTTCTCAGAAACCCAGTGGCAGAATCTTGCCATCCTGAGCACCAACGAAAGGCACAAAATGGTGGCCAAAGAAAAACAACAGCAGCACTTAAATTCTGAAGGGACAGTCGTGCTGACACGCCTAGTAATGCTTTTAAAAAAACCCCAAACACTTATTGTAAAGAACAACTCTAGGAAATCATGGGTGAGTATTTCTAAACAAGATGTATTTCCAAGATATTCAGCATCTTGGCACTCACATCCAAAGCCTCCCATAATCTTGAAATCAGACCAATCTTGTGGGCTCAAGCAAAAAGATGAGAGCTGGGAACCTCTAGTCCTGTGGCATCACCAACAGCATTAGGGCTTCTGAATGTCACAAATGCATTTATATTCCCAGCAGAACAAGATAACATGGCTGGGGTAATACATCCTACCTTTAAAAAAAATGTATTTAAAAATCCTAGTAACCTCACAGTGACACTAGACCTTTTAAGATCTTGCATGTAAACTTTTACATGCACATTCAAAGAAATTTTTAGCATCCCCACTGCTTACAGTTTTGTCTTATAAAAATACTTACATATATTTTGTGGGTACAAAATACCTGGCTCTGAGACTCTCTCATATTAACATGAGGATTGAAGAATTTGTTCCTCTGGTAAAGCAATTTTGAGCTGAGAGATTCAGAAAAAGTAAATGAACACAACCGGACTTTTCAAGATTTTTAGGCCAGACTGCGAATTTTAAGGTTCAAATGACTACTGGTGTCACCTAACAGTATTGCTGATAGAATGGAAGTAGAAAATTCCCATCATGAGAGAATGAGTCCTTGGGTAAACATGCCACTAGTAATCAAAAGTTTATCTGAACTAACCACTTCAGAAAAAATGTAGTCTCTCAAATTACATGGAAAACAAAATGATGCAATCTGCTTCCACTTGCCTCAGTGTCAGAGAGACCTGAAAAAGCCAAACGCAGGGAAAAAAAGACCTCAGAGCAATAATTCCAACAACTGTTTAAGTTTGAAAGCGTAACTTTAAGCACCACTTCACTTTGCAGACTGTATCACGCAAGAATCTCTGCTTGCCTGACAGTCTCTGGTGCATATCAGAGAAACACTCCACATGGGCCAAGTACAAACCTGGATTTATGGTTCTGCAACTACAAGGGTCACCTCAGCTTTCAAGTGATGAAGACAGAGATAGGGAGTGAGGCAGCTCTGCAAGCAAGACCCAGCGGTCAGGAGTGCTGGGGCAGCCAGGACTGCGGAGTCACACAGAAAATCTGGGGGTAGAGCAACACAGTGGGGAAGGCAGACAAGTGAAGGGCTCAGGAAAGGTCTCTGGCTCGTTACATTTTTCCTGGCTGTTTCATGTTCAAGAAGTTCCAGTTCCCCTCTCTTCCCCTCCTGCACAAACCAGGAAGTGCTGACTGCGGGAGGGAGCAGGCTCCACTCCATTACACAGCTGAAATCAAACCCAGACATTTTTGTTCTGCTTCCCAGTCATACCTGATTAGCCCCCACTTTGATGCTGCTCAGGGGAACGCAGTGCACAGAAGTGATTTACTAATTATGGGACAAATTCTGCAGACCTGCCTCTCAAAAACTTTCTGTGAAGTCAATGGGATTAATCACCACAGCAGGAGCTCAGTCGCTTGGGATCCAAACAGAGGATGGCACTTGAATCGGAGAGACAGGAACTTCCTCTGCACCCAAAACTGCATCAGCTCTTGCTGTGCCCTCACAGGAGACCCTGGACACCGAGCCCAAGGCACTTGTCCTCCCCTGTTTGACCTGCAGGCTTGTTTTCATCACCAAAGTGCAGTGGAGGTATTAGGGAGAAAGCAGGATTTTGGAGCTTCACACGCAGCCAGCCCTCTTCTGAGCCTTCCTGAAAATTTCCAAATAACAGCACACATGCCTCCGGCATGCCTGGTATTTACATTAAACCAACATCATTACCAACATACACTGCTCCCAAACTTACACCGCCCAGGAGCAGGTGAGGCAAACTGTCTGCAGACTGGTTTAAACTTACCACACAGCCCATTCCTTTCCCAGACTGGGGAGGGTGAAGCATGAGAATGCTGTGAATTCCCCAATGTTTATCTTGCTCAACGAGTTTTATTTAACTGCATCATTAGGTCACCCTCAAATTCCCCCGAACAATGAGGGGAAAAACCCGCAGAAAAGGGTGTGGCTTCGGGAGCGGAGAGAAGGGGCTTTGTTTCCTTGACGCACAGTTCAAAAAATGCACACAACATTTACCAATCCAAATGAATCCCGATAAACACCGAGCTGCAGCACAGGAAAACTGCAGACTGCAAAGACACCTCTCGCGGGAGGCAAACTCTCTCCCCAAAGCTGTGTGCCTTTAAAATCCCCACACCATCACCCAGCTGCACCTTTAGTAACACAGAAGGTTTCTTGTTTAAGTTTCTCTTACAGTGTGTGGGAGAGGGAGGGGAATAGAGGACTCGTTCCCTTCCTTTGCTACGCTGCTCTGTAATTTATGGATTAGTCTTGCAATTGTTCTACTTCTTCAGCATTTGCCTGCAAAGGAAACCTCTTCTCTGTGCAGCTATTTAGGTTAAAAAGTAACCTCATTAGATTCCCAATGCTTTGAAGACAAATTTCAGTTGCTTCCCCTACTGGAAACCTTGCCAGCTGAACCTTTCTCCTCCCCCCGCTCCCCCCCACCATGTTCTTTCAAAGCAGCCAGGATCCATCCAATACAGACAAAAATCACCCTGTCTAGAGGAGCTGACTATTGGCGTGTTTTCAAATACCTCTCCCTTAAACGGCAAGCAGGCTAAGGCCACTTTCACTGCACATATATTTGGAGTATTTCTGATGCAGCATAACCATGGAGGATCTGTTTCCCTGTCCCGTGTGACAGAGGTTTAAGGTCTTTGAATTTTCAAAAACATTTGTAACAAGCTTCTGCAATCATTACCCCCCCTAAACCCTTTACTTCCCCTTTTCCTGGCCTCTTTATTATTTATTTAGCCAGATCAAAGGGCCTTTTCATCAGGCTTGTATGCTGCTGAAGTCATTTCAGATCACAAACAATGGTGGACAAACTCTGAAAATAGCTCCTCATAGGACTAGGAAGACTGAGCAGATTCAAATTCCGCAAAGCTCAGAATATGCTCCCAAATACTGACTGGTTTCTTCGTCGGGCTCCCCTCAGAACACAACGTTAATATCTGCAAACACAAACCCACAGAGACCTCACCATTTACTTATTGCAGCAATGCCTTCCTGTTGCTCCTTTGTATTAGCGTTTTAGCTTCAAAATGAGGCCAAAATCATTACAACCAAATCCCACCTGGTCTTGGATAGAGATGGGATGGGATGGAAACAGGTAAAGTAAAGCTGGGGTTTAAGCCCACCTTAAGAAAACTTCATCTTCCCCCACATGGACACCAGAGTTTGACTCCAGCCAAGTCCAGTTCCTTATCTAGAGCGAACCAGAACAGGCTGAGACTTCAAATGATGCAAGGAAAATGAGGAAAAGCTAAACAAGCAAGTCTGGGATGAGGTACTAAGAACACTCCATTTGCCACTCCTACACTTCAGTCCACTGAAGATAAAATTTGAAAAACTCTACAGGAAGCTCAGGTGATTTCTGTTACCTGCACCTTTATCGCTTTCATTCACTGTCTCCTTTCCTATGTGATGCAGTTTTTAAAACATCTTTTGTCTGGACAGACATAATTAAACAACAGCTTAAGTCTCACAGTAACTAACTGCAAGTTTCTACAATGAATCACACAATAACTTTGGCTTTTGTAGCAAAGCTTTTGTAAGGCTCTGGAGCCTCAGCATTAAACTTTCCCATACCATAAAATCAAGCTGGCTTGTTTTGAGGGGTTTTTTGTGGGGTTTTGCTTCACTGTTTTTTTTTTTTGTTTGTTTGTTTGCTGGTTTGGGGTTTTTTAAATAAAAAATAGTCAGTCCTCTCTAGTCAACAACCGAACCAGGTAACATTCCTTCCAGTCAGTCTGTGGATGAACACAATATGTCATCTCCCATAATAAAGACGGGATCTATGCTGAAAGAAAACCTGCTTCAGGAGCCAGGGCCATGGACTGAGTTTTACACAGTCTTTCCCTACGTGGCTCTCATGGAATTTAAGATCTTGCTTACCTGACTGACCCATACTCGGGGGGGTGCTGATACCTCATCATAGGCCCATCAGATCTTCCCTGCTGGCTCATGCGATGGTCACTGTAGAAATGCCCCGAGTCCTGAGGTTTGCAGTTCATAGCCGGGGTGGACACGTTTTTGTACGGATACTCGGGAGGAGGGCCCCGCTGCTCCATTCCTTTCATGCTGGGCTGGGAAGGGGGCTGCACTGAGTTCTTGTAGAACTCATTGGAGCCAGAATTTTTGTAAGGGTCGCTGGACTGCTGAGGAGAAAGCGGAGAGAGGGGGGAGAGCGGCGCGCTCGTGACCGGCGCGTGGGCCTTGACCCCGCTGGTGGCCAAGGACAGCTGCATCAACCTCTCGCTCAGGGAGCGCACGTGCCCTTGCTTGAGGTCCTTCAGTCCTTCATCCTGGTGGACCTTCCCTGGGCTCACCCGCTGGACCGTGGGCCGCCCCTCAGTCCTCATCTTCTGGTTGGTGACCCCTGTTACATAGAAGGCTGCCCCGACGCTGGCGTGCGGCTGACCCCGGAAATACTGGGACTGGACTTTGGCTTCCTCGTAGGTCGGGAGATCCTCGCTGTTCTGGAGCCGCGGGGAGAGCTGCTTCTCCATGATGCTGTTGTCCACCTGTATCTCCTGGCCCTGGGGCTCCTGACGGGCAGCATGAGTCACGAGCTGGTGGTCCTGGGAGCTCAGCCCTTCGTTCTGAGATGCTGGACTCCCAGTGCTGCTGAAAGGGGGGGCATTCCCTGTGGCCTGCTGGTGTAAGGCAAGAAGGTTACGGTTGTCATTTGGGTTTCCGTATCGGAGTTGCTCCTGCAGCAGGCGCTGTAAAACTGTCGTAGCTGCTTGCTCTTCTGAATTCCTCATCTCAAACTCTGGTGCCTTTTGGGTGGAATGTGAAAGCTGCCCTTGACCTGAGGGAAGGAGACACGGATATTAGCGCCTGATCGGATCAAACAAGAGATATTTAAGAGCAATGGCTTGAAATACAGAAAAGAAGCAGGTTAGATTACCAAAAGTTCCCACAACAATGGGGGTCATCAAGGTCCTTGACCTATGAAGGACTTGCATGGCAGGGGGCAAAGCCTCAGAAAGGTGATGAACAAGTTTATAGGCAAATCGATCAACTGCAAGCAGTAGGCATGCATGCCAAATACCTCAGACAGCATCTCAGGCAAAAAGGAGACCTGGAATTCACAGGATGATGGCAAAAATGCCTGAGACCTGTTTGCTTTACTCTCAGAGCTGCCAGTGGTGAAATACACTTCCCATATTTGCAGGTTGACAAGGATTAAAGAGTGAAAAATCAGCAATTCGTCAGTTTTAAGGGAAAGGAAAAGAAAAAAAGAGAGGCCCATTGAGATAGCATATGGTTCAAAGGAAGTAAAAACATCTCTTAGCTTAGATCGTTTGAAGCAATTAATGAATACCTCGTTAGCCAGCAGGTTTTCAGAGTTATGAAATGGCCAGAGTGAGATCAGCACCTATTCTCCCTGCTGCAGAAAACACCACGCATGGTACAAGTGAGGACTCGGCAACTTCCTGCTACACAAAGGCAACCAAATCCTCACACATCTAAATATCATCAGCAGAATGCATGCAAATGCAAGGGGAGGAAAGAGAGTTGTCTGATCCAAGCAACAGAAAAAGACCTCTGAGTGGCAGGAAAAAGCACTGTGTCCCAATGAGAGAAACACAAAGAGCCAATGCCAAGCACATCCTAAGTACAGACTAAGCCAGTGACCAACAGGGATTACATTTCAGTCCGTCTCCCAGTGGAACCACAAATTGGTCATGGAAACTCAAGCCCACTGGCATTGCATGAGCTGAAATATAAAAAATTAACAATACCTTTGAGACATCTAACTGAAAGCAGAGCTACTTTTGAGCTAGAACAGCTCAGAATAGAGGGTATGCCTCACTTGTGGGCTAAACTGTGGCTCTGCCCTGACAGCAGAGCACATGTTGGTATTCAAGCATTTTATTTTGACACCTTTTTTCAGCATAACATTGTCCCTTGGCAAAAGGTAACTTGCTCCGGACAAGTTCCGTGGCAGAATCAGGAATGGAGTGCAGGAGTCAACCCCTGAAGGTTCTGCTTTGTCCTGCATCTCCACAACCACCCCCTTTCCTCCCTCGGGCCAGCCAACCCCTGAAACACAAGGACTCCATCCAGAGACAAAAGCCTTCTACAAATATTAAGGAAGAGAAAGTCAAACTTCACCTTGTTCCAGGCTGCCTCACCCAGCTGGGAGTTCAGGCCCTGTTCCCTGGCCTGGAGCACGACTCTTCTGAACTTTGAAGAGGCACATACCTATGTCCTTCACCTGGAGTTCCCTGGTAAGGAGGAGCAGTTCTGCCACATGGGGGGACACACTCAGCCTTCCTCCTCCAAGTCCAAAATTTCCACTCAGAGATGGCTTCAGGCTCCTCTTCAGTAGGCCAGATCACTTGATACTCTCCTCCCTTCCAAAATAATTCTGAGGAAAGCATTGAAAACATCATTTTAATCAGCAGATGAGACCCTAGAAATAATAAACCTTGGCCCATATTTCAGATTTCCCTTTTGCAGCTTCTTGTTTTCTCCCAGAGCCCAACAATTTTGATCCCTTTAGGAAGAATGAATCCCCCTGTCCCTAGCAATCTACTCCAGCTGCTGCTTTAATCATGACCACTTCTGCTCCAAGATTAAACGTTGCCAAGTAATACTCTGTCCCATCTGTGCCTCCAAGTGAAACAGTGATTAAAACCCGCTAATTCTTTAACTCCATTGTTTTATTTTTTGCTCAGAATGAAAGCTGCAACACAGATGAGGATGCCCGTGCTTATGGCTCCTTTGCCAGCAGTGCTGTGCATTTTGAACTGTATCAGCAGAAATCATCTGATGAACCACGGTGATACAGAGAAATACTTTATAAACTTCAACACTCTGTGCCTCAGAAATGACTGTGAGAATGATCAGCATACAAATATTAGCTTTATTTTACAGACTGGGAAAGTGAGGGGAGGAAAAGGACACTGACAGGGTTTATGCCAGAAATATAATGCAGAGCACAGCTCTAATTCCCAAAACATTCTTTAATTACGTGACTTTTCTCTTTCAGAATATGAAGCAGTAAAGAAACCTTAACCATTGAGTGGAAAATCAGAAGAACATTAAAAAATGTGTATTTAGGTGTGTTATTCAAGCAGTTAAATCTACTACTGAAGGTGTCCTAAAGAAAAATGCAAGTAATGCCAAAGAAGAGAAAGATACTTGTGCACTCGGTGTGTTCATACTTTAGGGGAAGGCAATGAAAACAGAACTTGACATTAAAACTATTCATTGATATGTATAATTTAACCTAATTTCCTGGAATGTTGCAAAAAAAATTAAAATGAACAGATGTAGTGAAGGAATGCAGACATGGATAGTTCTGTCTCTGACTTATTATGGCACACATCCACACCCAGCGAGAATTATCTCAGATCTGCAAGTTAAATACTTGAGGTGTCAACAGCGATTTCAAGGCACATGAACAATATCTAAGGAGAGAACAAGGCTGTGTTGTGTGGTGTGGTACTTCAAGATGGTGGTTGAAAAAAACAGCTAATGTCAAATTCTTAACTGGTGACTTAGCTCAAGAGGGATATATTGAAAACAGCTGCCAGCAAATATGCAGTAAAGAACCTTTAAGCCAGGCATTAAGATAGCAGATAACTAGAGCAATTTCTAACCTCTTTTCCCAGTGTTACACAACTGAAGTTAGGGATTCCTCATCCCCCTCACACCAGGATCATCACTGACTCTTCTTTTTTTTTTTTATTCCTTTTAAACCAAGCTGCCCTGAGCAACCCTTTTTATTGGAGCATAAAAAGGCTTTTATTATGCAATATGATGCTGCCTTTCCACCCAAAGATTTCTTTTGTCTCAACTGGAAAAATCTAAGCGGGTGGGGGGGAGTGTTGTTTATTTTTTTAATACAAAGATACAACCCAGCTTGAGATTCTGCCTCTCTGCCTTACAGATTTTCTCAACAGACAAATCCAATCTGTGCACTTTTAACTCCTTCAAACGCTCAAGGAACCATTTCACACACAGAGTTTCACTCCTCAGCACTACCAGCTTATCCTGCTGAGCCCAGGAAGGGAGGCCCCAGTTCACACCGAAAACATTTGCTGGAACTGAACACTACTAATTTTAGAGTGGATGTACCTGGAATCAGCCTGGAAATCCAAGACAAAAGGTGGACTGAGATACACCATAACAATATTCTGGCCAACAAATACCGACTAACAGCATTAAGGCTATTTTTTATCCAGTTTTATCCCATTACGTTTAATTAACAAAGAAAATCTTGTGCAACTAACTTGGGTGGCAGCATTCCTGGAATCTGCCTTCTGAGCAAGCTGGAAACTCCTGGCAGAACCAGTGAGTTAACTTTTCTATTAACGAAACACAAAAATGAACAGTACAAGCAGTGCTGGAGCCCATGTGTTATTTATTTGGACCCAAACTCAATTTGTGTTAGGCTCTTCCAGCAATTTCAGTTTGCAGTGTGCCAAAGATGGAAATTAGTGAGATGCACTGGAAAGGTTGTTATGATAGAGCTGGAAGGAAATTGGAAAGGTTCTGTAGACGTTTTAAACAGACAGATTTGGGAGGTTAGCCTAAATCTATTATGGAGGACAGGGCTGAAATCAGACTTCCAACAACTCTGCCAAACTGTACTGGCTTATGGATTAGATGGTGCACTCTCCATAGCCAAAAAGCCTAGAAACACCTTGGTTTTGCAGTGGAAAATTCAGGTTTAGATCAATTCTAATCCCAGGAACCACTGTGAGATTTCCCAGGAAGAATCTATTTCGCAATTTGCTCCCAGCGTCGCCGTTCTGTTCTCTTACACCTCATTCTAACCTCTGGTCTGAAATTATCCACCGTAACTTGAGGAAGAAGCTCTTGGGGAAACATCAGAACCTAGGGCTGGTAGAACCAACACAGGAATTGCAAATAGTGTTTCACCAGGCTGAGATTGAGAATGGGCACAAAAGGGGAGGTAGTGTGGGTACTATTTAAGGAAGAAAAGCCTCATATTTGTAGGGCATTGTGTAAAAACCCAGTAGCTGAGGCTTCTGTCCTAAAGATCATGTAATTATGCACAGGAACCTTGCCAGTCCCTCATGAGAAAGAAAAGATTAATGAAGAATTAAAAATGATAATACTGCCAGGCTGTAGGGAATCAAAGCAACACATTTCTGTACAGCATGCAAATATTTTTCAGCATTATAAAAATAAACAAGCTTAGACAAGTGAACGACTCACCACTGCTTGATGAGTGCCTCTAATGCTATAGCTCAATTAACCTGCATGGAGCAATAATAACCTCACAAGCAAAGAGAAAGATCTTTCTTTAGCTTGTGAAACTAAGAGGAATGCAAGAGTCCCTGTGAGGACAGCCTGTGCATACTTGCCCAGAACTACTGCTTAGCCAAGGACCTAATTATCTTACACATCAGGTGGGACAAGAACAGGTTCACCACCTCGAGAGGGCTGGAGGACAGTTAAGCACTTTCAGTTTTACTCCTAAATTTTGTGTCACTCCTACACAAAACAATCCAGTTACAGACTTCAAACTCCAGCAGCAAACCCTGCAAACTAATTCTGTGTTTTTCTTAGAAGACGTGCGTGTGATACTGTTTATCCTGGGTGGCAACAGGTGATGGCTAGATGAAATTTGAGGTTGGTTTTTTAGGTGGAGAGTTATCTTCAGACATACCTGCACACTGTAATAGAGGAGGGGAACACGAAACAGAGATAGCACAGAAAGGACTGGCTGTGAGGTCCTCAGGCAACTGCAGGGACCGGCTCCCATGCTGAGTCACCCACTGGTTAATGGAAACACACTGTTGCTCCACAGCCCACACAAACCCCAGCAGGCTGATGGTCTGATCCTGCAAAATTCACTTAACCTCAGTGTCTCCAAGACCACTGGAAACATGGCTATTCTGCACACACATTCACTTTGAAGTGGCTGGGAGCACCAGACTCCCAAGGGCGAGGTCCCAAATTATTTAATGAATAGTGCAGGTTATCACTGAACGCTCTTCACTTCGTTTCAGTCCTACCCAAGCAGGAGGAAGGGAGAGAATGCACACCGGGACAGTCCTTGGGAATAAAGGACCCCAGCGTCTGGCACCAACACCCAAACCTGCCGGGCGGCACACACCAAACCCCAGCGCCGTGAGGGTATTTTAGCACCTGCTCCTAACCAGGAGGAGGTTTCAGACTCCAACCATAAACACCTCCCCAGCTTCCATTCAACTGTGCCATCCCTGCCCGCCCCGATCTGCTGCCTCTGGCTCAGGTGATCTCAGAGGGTGGCACCGAGCAGGTGCATGGAGCAGTGCCAGCATTACTCATCTTCATACCAGAAGGCCAGAGTCACTGGGCAAACGAGAAAAACTTCCTTCTTTTCACCAAAAACAAGGACAATGTCACCCCAAGGGGGCCAAATGATATGCATGCCCGTTCTATTAGATCATCGGGCAGCTGCAGCGAGAGGCCACCACAACACCTGAAGACTGATCATAATTCTAACAGCTCTCTGGGCCAAATCGAGTCCACCTGAGCAAGGACTAGAACTGTCTCAACAACAGCCACTAATCCTTCTCCTCAGACACTCAGAGCACTGGGATGTGGGCACAGAACAGCACAAGAAAGCCTGACAAGCCTGAAGAAAAGGCAGCAAGCTGCTCAGCCTGGACTGAGATAAATAAGTCGAGACATCAACACAGAGAGACCCTCCCTAAATAACATCTCTAAGGAAAAAACTGAAAAGACCTTACTTGACCTTTGAGTTACTGCTCCCTCACTAAAAAGTATCAGTTTCTTCACAGGGAAGTTCCGATAATCTTCAGCAACATAATTTAGGTTTTATATTACAAAGGGAAAAAAAAAAAAAAAAGAGAAGAATAAACACTTACAAAGCCCAGTATAAATAGGAATGTGTCATGGCTTTTAAGCATTTTGAGAAGAATGCTATGGAATTTCAAGTTCCTCCATAAAATTTTAAGTCACAGGGGCGGGAGGATTTATTCTGAATATACCAGTCCTAATAGCAAAACCAGCCCAGCTGTTCTTATTGGGAATATTTCTCCAGGAACACACCACACCATTCAGTAATTTAAACTCTTATGCAGAGCTACCTAACACTACTCACACATCTGCAGAGACACAACCCTTTAGGGGCAGGTCCTGGAATTTCTGCATCGCTAATGAAACACAAATTCCACCACAGGCAATGGGTGCTCTGCTAGGAACTCCAGAAAGGCCAAGATCTCACCTTTCAGATGTCTTCTTGCTAAAACCAGCTCCAGCTCACAAAGGCTTAGTCACACCAGCTCTCATTTCAGAGTGCTGCCTTCCAGACCAAGGAAGATTCATCTCCTTCGAGCTTCACGGATTCCCAGTCATTATCCCTGTAGAACTGGGGAACTGCTGCAAACTCAAGGTGCAATTTTGATTCACCGTCGAGTTTAGTTTTGCCTCCTCCGAAGGCTCCACGCCTTGCTGCTGCCGGAGTGCTTGTGTCGTCAGCAGCCCCTGCCCCACAAGTATCCCAGCTATGCCTCAGCACCATTTTCATTGCATTCTGTGGTTTCTCCATTCCTTCCCTGATTTAGTCCAGGCCTCTCCTCAGGGCTCTCAGATAATGAAAACCATGTGAGAGGAAAATGTAATCTTCAAACACACAAACCAGTTTCATGTGCATTATCTGAAGGGAGCAAAATGTTGACAGTGCATCATTTGTCCCTACTGATAGGATCAGGCTCTTTTAATTGCTGCTAAGATAAAAATAAAAAAAAGAAAGAAAGAAAAAAAAAGATCGGAATCACCACCTATGTTAAAAATAAAGTCAAAATTCAAACCTAAAAGCTTAAGCAGTCCTGAAAATAATCGAGATATGATCCCCAAACAGATAAATCCATTTTATACT
Organism: Myiotriccus ornatus; assembly: GCA_036023395.1. Lineage (NCBI taxonomy): Eukaryota > Metazoa > Chordata > Aves > Passeriformes > Tyrannidae > Myiotriccus > Myiotriccus ornatus. The sequence continues at coordinate 17,134,376 of JAYRBT010000156.1, forward strand.
ACCTTAAGGGAGCTTTTTCTCATATGTCAGTTGCGACATCCTGAAAATTTATATATTAAGTTGACATAAATAAAAACCTCAGGTGGAGAAGGATGTGGAGAAGAAAACAATGACTATGGCCTAACTTCAGAATTGAATTTTCTGGCTTTTTCTAGTGATACCACAATCTAAACCATTTTAAGTCCCCGTATGGAGGGGCTCTTCTTATTTCACAAAGGAGCTTCACAGAATTTAATAGGACCAGTCACAGAATCCAGAAAACATGCAGGCAGGACCCCTCCTTTTTGTTAAGGGGATGCCTTTTTTTTATTTTATAAAAAGAAACAGTTAAAGTGCAGGCACCTTATCAGTTGTCAGGTACCTTATCAGTCAGTCAGCCCAACGGAGCTGGCAATGCTCTTTCCCAGATGCTGTGGCTCAAGGAAGGGCACAAACCTCCTGCAGAACTGCTGCAGCCCAACACCACGAAGTATTAGGATTAGGAAGATGAATTAAAGTAAAACCCAACAGAAGACCCAGACCACCAAATTTTTAGAAAGCAACGATGTTATGAAAGTGGTTTTGGTGTTGTTCTTTTATCGTAACCACCTGGGGGTTTCATGTGCACCTTGTAAAAAAACCTTTAATTACTTGTAAGATGATTAATTGAGCCTCACCACCACACTGGGAGGAAGATATTACTGCATTCATTTTAGCACAGCAGTGACTGGCTAAATCCTGGCCTACATTTATGTTTTCTGTTGCCACAACTGTGTCACTGAGGGAACTGATTTCTTTCAATGTAACTCTTCCAACAACCACTGCAAAGCAGATGCAGTTACAGTAAGAAATAATTGGGTTTAGGTGTATTGCTTAGGAAACACCTTGTGTAAACCATAGCAGCACAACCTCTTCCTTGCTAATACAAACTTCATTGCCAATTTTCTGTAATAACTGGAACGGCGAAGATAGATCCTGCCTAAATGGTTTGGATCAAGGATGTTAGCATCCTAAAACTTGTGCAAGCAGGAGACAGGAGAACTTCTGAATATCTTCTACCGCTGGAGAAGATACTTCTGCCAGGTACCCCCAGCAGCTGCAGAAAAAAGGTATTGCCCTACTGAGCAAACAAACTCCACTGATGCACAGAAAGCACAGGTGGCTCCATGGGCACAAACCCATTAACCTGACCTGCATTCCAGCCTCTGGAGACTGCTCCATGGAAACATTCCTTCAAAATCCACCTCAGCAGCACAGCATGAGGCCAGTGGTCCCTCACACAGTTTCTACTGCCATCCCTGCTTCTGCAGATCAGAAAGGTACTGGTCTGTCACCAGGAGATAAATCCACTCTTCCCTCCAGGGGTGCTAAGATTTTTCTATTATTTTTTCTTTTTTTTCAAGAAGATTCAAATGTTCCACACCCAATCCCAACTCGACAACAGCAAAAGCTGCTTTTTTCCATGTGGTTCTGGAATGCTCTTTTCTGCCTGCTCTCCATGGCCCTGATCTTATCCAAAGGAAGAGTGGGATAGGCTAGGTAATTACTCTTGGTCTCTTCAACCTTCATCATCCTACAGTAAAACGTGTTGCAAATTTGTTTTTTACCTGATAAGAATATCAGCACTTGGTAGGGACGATTTCAGAAAACTACCTATTCCTAATTCCTTGTGTATCTCCACAGGCTATCCCAGGATCCCAGACTGGTTTGGGTTGGAAGGGACCTTAAAACACGTCTTGTTCCAATCGCCCACCACGGGCAGGGATGCCATCTCACTGCTTTTAAGTTCTGTGTCTCCAGAAATATGGAGGAGGTTTCAACTCTGTTTTGTTTCAAAAAGACAATGGGAAAACTAGGAAGATATGTTTTCCCACCCTGTTTTTTCCCAAGCCCCGCAACAAGACGGGCTAGCCCTAGTATGAAGCAATCAAATTTGTTTCAGCTGAACACAGAACCACCCAAATTAGAACAGCAGGAGAAGTCCATCAAACCCTGATGGGAACAAAGTCACTGAAATGTGGAATTACTTTCCTTGAGGGTTACAGTAAATAATCCTAAGAGAATAAGTAATTCTTTTAAAAAAACAAGTTGTGTAGAGTACAAAACATTTTAAAGCAAACAAATATATTACTGTGATACAACTCTCAGACAAGGTCTTACATATGCTAATTAATTCATTAAACAAAATCCTAAATTAGCTTAATTCATAAACATTCTTCTAAGAGAACTGCTCAACAACAGCTTAGTCTACAATCAGACCCTGTAAGTGCTTTGCTAATACAATCAGGCCTTTAAAAAACAATTTTATTAGATCAGAGACATTTTTTGTCACTTAAACAAAATCTGGTTCTATATTGTAATCAATACTGATGAACCTCATATAGCCCAACAGTAGTCACCTAGGACAATGACCAAAGACTTCTCCAAACTCCCAAAGAATTTCAGATATTTAGTATTTTTTAAAAATCCAAAAGTTTATTTTAAGCTTAGACACAACCAAACCAGACAACAGTCATTCTCAGAGAAGATGAGAAAGTAAAAAAAAAAAGAAGTATGAATGGCAGCATTTATGTCTGAACCCCTTCTTCAGGACCAAGAATGCAGACTGCATGCCAGTAACACAGGAGACACTGAGCCATTAGAAACAGGAGGGAGCCCTCACTTTTCCAGTGCCAACCAAGCTGCTCCCAACAAGGAATGACACATCCAACAACCATCAGGAGAGATGACCAGTACTGATGATCCCCAGGCACCACAGGAGACTCCAACACATGTTCTTCCTTCACTTAAGCTTGAGCCCCTCACGTTAACCTCACCACTCTACTAAAACAAGATTTTAAGACTTTGAGAATTTTGTTTCCACAGGCCTTTCTGTTTTGTTCTCAAGGGGTTTTTTTGTTCATGACTTTTCCATTCCTATTCATTCCTCAGTCACTGATGTCCTGCTGACATCAAATGTCTGGTTTGCCCTGAATAGCCATTTATACACAGAATTTCAAATACATTCCTACATATAAAATTACATCCAAGTGTCTATGTAAACACAAATTTCATCAATCCTGAAAAACTCCTTTCACTTACAGGCATAGTAGGCAAGTAAGACAAAGATTATATTGCAGATTTAAAAATTAATTCCTCCTAGGAGCAAGTTTAAACTATTATTCCCCAAAGTTGTTGAGATTTTTTTCTGTCTTGAAGATTAAATTTTTTAAGGCTACTCTGGAGAGCCAAGTAATATGCAAGACCTGGATATTTGCTGACTTTAGAGTTCTCCATACAGTCCATTACTTTGACATGGATACAGTTTCAGCATCAGATCTGTCCAAGGCATGAACCAAATACTTCTGCAAAAGCTGAAGGCGCGGCCGCAGCGCAGAGGCCGCAGCGCGCAGTTCTTCCTGTGGCCAGCACTGCATTCCAGAGCTGTTTGGGAATGCACTCTCCTGGTAAAAGGGTTTGACAAGTGAGAAGCTCCTGCAGCCACACTGGACTCACAGGGCAGCCGTGTGCCTGCTCCTTCACAGAAGACAATGATTTGGGTCTGCAATATGGTGATGCTGCCACAAACACGGGGCACACACAGAGGGAGAATCAGGTACAAGAGGAGATGCAAGTTTAACCAAGAAAGTAACTGCTCATCAGAAAGTGAGAGAAGCAAAGAAGTCCTGAAATGAGCTTACAGAAATGGGTTGTGGCCCAGATTCAACACAACAGACTAAATCACTTTGACAAATCCTCTAGTGCTTCCTGAAACTGTGTAACCCCAGTAACAGGCAATTTGGAACACTTCTATGAAGAACTAAGAGATCCAAGTCCTCTCTTGTATTTCAGGGGACAGAAAAGGAGAAAGGGAGCCTTGAACCTTTTTGCCAATCACCAAGAATGGCTGTTCTCACACTACTACAAACATTTGGTCTCCATGGAAGGAGAATACCTAGCAGCAAACATTGGCAACCAAGGACATTCCACTCCCACTATATTGTCCACAATAACAAGGAGAAAAAAAAAATCCATAAGGCTGTTTTGATTAGGAACCCTTTGAGAGGACTTCTTCGGAAGTGAGAGTCTGAAAATACCTTGAAATATGGGAATGTGCAACAACAGTCAGATGGGGGAAAACAGGCATCTTACTTTATTCTGAAAGCATTCACACTTCAGCCCAAAGCAGGAACACCTATTAATCCATGAACCTTTTGCCAAGAACAAGGTCACTGTTTTCTTTTTAATTCAGAACAGAACCTAACACATAGCATATTCTGCATCTCGTCCTTTACAGGTGTTTGGAGCCAGGTTTTAGTTTAATACACACTCTGAACGTGTCAGAAATTTCTTATGTAGGGCTTTGTCTTCCCAGCAGGGCATAGCTCTGCAGCTATTTAAAAGCCATCAGTAAGAACGAAGCAAGAACTGTGCAATGCAGTTCTGCCCCATGAGGGGTTTGAACAGACAAATTCATTCACAGCTCTAAGTATTTATACTTGAACATAATCTTGGACTGTTGCTAAATCTAGAATTAAAGACCTATCTTTGTGTATACATTAATACAGCAACAACCTAAACCTACATCAGATTTTGCTCCATGTTAAGAAAATAAAGCTTTAATGAGCTCAAATTTTACTTTAGCTGTTCATTCATTGCAGTGACAGTGAGCCCCAGCATAGAGCAAGGCAGCATTGTGCTAGGCCCTATAAAGAATGAAATAGTGCAAGTTGTTCCATCAAAAAGAAAAAAAAAAAACACCCCCCCCCAACAAAACCAAAAAACAGCAACACAAAAAAAACCCCAAACCAAAACAAACAAAAAAACCCCAACAAAACCCAAGCACATTACACTTAACTGGAGACTAAAGGAGAGGAGAGAAGTGGGAGAAACTTTGGGGACTTGGGGGTTGCAAATTCTCAATTTCACTGTCATGGTTAGGAAAATGTGTCAGTAAAGCAATGCAAACTTATTTCTAAATAAACAAAAAGAGTGGTCAGTCTGCTGATGCAAGACAGACTAAAGAGAACAAGAGAACTATTAAACTATCTCCACTTCTGGGATGCTGGCTATTCTTTTGCAAAGTGAATGGCTTATGCTAATCAGGATGCATCTGAAATGCATCATTCAAGCCTTCTTGTACAAATATAGTTCTTATTTATCCCAAAAGATCCCCACCAGCTGGCCATGTTTGCATACAATGTTAAACCCAACCTCAAGAGCCCATGCACTATGAGTCATTTTACACTTAAAAACATTAGTTCCCTTCACTGTTCTTGAAGATGGTGTATCTCACGAGAAGATTTTCAGCAGAATTCAACAATAATATCCTATGTTACCATCCAACTTCCTCTAGCACAAAGAAGTTACAACTTTTCTGCTGTTCGGTGGGTTTTATTCTCCTAACAGTGCCTTTCCTACAGAACATCTCTGGGGAAGGGACAAAAGGATTTGCACCAATCCCTTCTATATGAATCAAATATTTATGCTATGCCCTCTTGAAGCACTTTCATCTAGTAACCCATGGAATGTGATCTCCCGACCTTAACACTCAAGCACGTCTAAATCAGCTGCCCTTTGAGCTGTATTACAGACTGCAGACAATTTTTATACATTTGTATTGCAGCTATATGAAAACCTTGTGGTCCAGCTGTAGCATTCAATGCTACAAAGCATTACTCCAATGTCCCTTGAGAGTGCTCCAGGAAAGAGGAACGCTTTGGTTCTCCCCCATTTATGGCACAGTCTCACGGTGTGTGTCACCATGAACAGGCAGAATGATGAACCACACTATCAGTACATTAACCAGCCAGCACAATTTAAATAAGTGTCATGGCAAGCCATGCCCCAGCGATGAGGTGTCAGCACCACCTCCAATCCCATGTCCCACTACATGACCCGTTTTGCCCACTCCCATTCCCAGCTGCCTTTCTGCCTCCAGCATCCTCCCCAGGGCAGGCAGCACTGCCTGCAAAACATCTCCAGAATCAGAAAGACAAAGACCTTGGGAGAAGACCAGGCACCCCATTCCCTCCATGTGTAAATCCCTCACTTTCCTCAAGAAAAAGAAATTATTCTGTGTTGTGTTTGTGGCTCCCAGGAATGTTTTAAGGAGAGGGGGTTATGTTGCGTCTAAGTGTCCTGGAAGCAAAAGAGAGGGAGACCAAGTCTCCCAGATGAATCTGCAACTTCAACTATGGGACAAATTTTTCCAGGGTCAGCTCATGACCCTATTTCCCTCGAGGAGCAGTCACTGAGGTAACCCCGGTGAAAAGTCTGACCCAAAGATTTAACAGGGTCATGGTCCTGATGGTAAGGTTCATGTTTTCATATCAGCCCTGAAAACCAACCTGATGCTGCCCACCACTCATACAGGAGCAGCACAGGGGTGCAGGGAAAACTCGAGAACATGGTTCTTGTGTTCCCCACCCTGATCTGACAGAAAGGTTCAGTCCACAGAAAAAATCAAGGGTGGCAGAAAAAAGTGAGACAAAGGCAGCCAAAACCTGTGCCATGTCCTCTGCCCCAGGATGGATAGTGGACAGTGACCCACCCCAGCCCCCTCACAAGGTGCTCTGCTGGCTGTTCCACCTCAGCAGAGACCGAGTTCTCCGAGGGTCTGGCAGCTCAGAGAACGCTGACTTGTTGCCCCTCCTCTAACGCAGGAACAGGACACTTTCTTTTCCCACAGAAATCCCTCCACGGAAGAGGAAGGAAAAAAAAAATTTAAAAAGAGGAATGAGGACCAGGATAGACAAAAATGTAGCATTTCCTGTATCATCCACAGGAAAAACCCACGCAGTGGGGAAGAGCTTGATGTTAAGGCTGGTTTCACCACGTGAACAGGCAGTTCCTCCTGCTGGGGGATGCTGTGAGTTTTCCACTCCCTGACACAAGGAGTCCTACTACCAGCCACACAAAATTCCACAGGTCCTTTCCCTGCAGGAAAGGCTGATAGTGACGAAACTCTGGCCTTTGGGAAGGGGGTATGCGGTTACAGAGCTGGGGGAGAAGGAAAATGAGACAATCACAGCAGTATTATCAGTTGTAAACGAGGACACTTCCAGCACTTGGCCCCTACAGAAAGGAGTATTCTGCAAAATATGTTTCCCTACACAGAGACTGGGCCTTCATCCAGTTATTATGTGCACGTCTCCACTGCACTTTTAGTCTTACTTCGAAAAAAAATCTCAAAACAAAGGAAACATCTCCTCATGCTCTCTCTGCACAATGCCAAGCGTGTTCCTAGCCACATTCAATAATCTGTTAAGGCAGGTTGATTACAGATGCAACACTTTTACACCTTGTGACACAGTAGTAAAGCACTTAAAAGCAAAACAAATTCCAGCGTGAAACAAGAAATCCCAATCAATTGTGGCAGCCCTGTTTGCATGCCTGATACGTAAAGGCACATACGTGCTCATCCATGGAGCACAACAAGCAAAGGCAATCTCAACACGTGGATTACGAGCACAATGATCGTGATTATTTTCTCAAACGAAAAGAGCACCACAAGAAACGCAGCTGCTTTCAAACACAGCCTGACACAAAACCACTTCAGCGACTTCCACCGAGTTTTACTCGATCCAATTACACACAAGTACAACCCTACTGATTTGGCAATTTACTACCCGTGGTAGTGGACGAGAGAAATTTTTTATCTTGCAGGAATTTTGCAAGATGAAAAGTAAACTTTACAGGAAACAGAAGTGATGGGTAAAAGCTGACAGAGGAGAGCCAGTCTAACTCCCAGGTTTAGGCTGAGTCCCTTGTGCTGTGAGCACGTCTCTTACCTACTGTTCCGCTGAAGACAAAAGGGTTTTCTTCTTTTCAGAAACTGGACACTTGTAGCTCGTTGGGTCAGTCACACAAAGCTTCCCTGCTGCCAAAGGTATTCTTTTTCCCCTCGGGTTTTTGTCGTTCTTGTTTGGTTTTTTTTACCCCAGAGAGTAAAGGGCAGAACAGTGGATTCAGCAGGGGCAAAGGGTGGAATTCGAGACTCAACAGGCTGGAGAACTGCAGAGCTCTCTCCAAAAGATGCTGGATTTCAAGGCGCTTTCATTTGCAAATCCTTCTTCATCCTCAGTATCAATAAAACCGGAGGAGGGGGAGTAAACTTTTTCATCTGCAGAAATACACCGGACTCCACAGAACGGGGAATGTGATACGAACTGGATTTGTGGCCGGACTTTTTCTTTTATTAAAAATAAATATACTTTCAGACGGGAGATCGAGACAGAAGGGTAAAAAAATCCAATACGGTGTCAGCCAGGACCTGCCCGCGGTGCCTGGGAGGAGGATAGCGGTACCTGGAGAGCTCGGCGGAATAAACAAAAAAGCAGGGAGAGTCGTGGTCCCCGGTGGGAGCGGCGCCGCTGGGCTGTCAGTGGCAGCGCCGCCCGGGGCTCCCGCGGCCCCGGCAGGGCAGGGCGGCCCGCGGCATCGCGGCCGGGCGGCTCGGCTCGCTCCTCGGCGCGGTTACCTGTGCGCGGCCGGGCCGGGCTCGGCTCACACGCGGCGGGACGGGCCGGGATGGGCCGGGCCGGGCAGGGCAGCTCCGCTCCTTCCGCTGCTCCGGGCGCGGGCGGCCCCGGGACGCGCTCGCTGGGGGCGGGCAGGAAGCGCCCGCCGGGCCCGCCCCGCCCGCGGCACCGCCCCGCCCGCCGCTATTGTGTGCGGGCACCGAGCCGCACGGCCCCAGCTCCCGGCCCCGCGCAGGCACCCCGGCAAGCCCACCCTCGGAGCCTTGTCCGAACGCTCCTGCGGCTCTGGCAGCCTCGGGGCCGTGCCCGCCGCCCTGGGAGCCTGTTCACAGTGCCCCACTACTCTCTGGGGGTTAGAAAGAACCTCTTTCTAATATCCAATCTAAACCTCCCCCGACACAGCTCACGCCGTTCCTCAGGTCCTGTCACTGGTCACACAGAGCAGAGACCGGAGCTGCCCCTCCACTGTCCCTCGGGAGGATGCTGTAGACCACAAAGAGGACTCCCCTCAGTCTCCTCCAGGCTGAACACACCAAGTGCCCTCAGCCGCTCCTCACACGGCTTCCCCTCAAGGCCCTTCCCCATCTTCGTTGCCCTCCTTTGGATGCTCTCAAATGGCTTAGTATCCTTCTTACATTGAGGTGCCCCAAACTGCCCCAGTATTGCAGGAGCATCCACAGAAGTCAGACCCAAGGCCTCGCACCCGACCCACTAAGCCAGTGGAGTACCAACGTCCACTGGTAAAAGGGGCTGACTCACCCACTTTTTTGTGACCAAATGCTGAAAATCACTGAAAGTGCAGCAAGACCTGATCATGACTAACTGCACATAGCCAGTATGTTAAAGGAGTTTCCCATATGCAATGCTCTGCTTAAAACCAAAATGTACATCACGGAACCTTCCAAGGCTCAGCCTATCCTAACAGGAATTACCCACACACCTCTACCCCTCTACCACAGCTGGACTGATTGGTCGGTGTGGGAAGAGGAGGTGGAAGAGACTTCAGTTCTTTTCCCCAAATACAACCATGTTTTTGCTTTGTTTCAGCTTTTTACCACACAATAAAAGATGACAGCCATGCTCAGAGACGTCTTCTGTCTAAGGCTCTAAAGCCTGGGATCACACTGTAGAATTTCAACTTCTAAAATAGTTTATCTTTAAATACATCACAACCTTTAAAGTAAAGCATGTCTCCCCACTCCAAAGCCAGTAAAAGGACCCCAAAATGACAATAAAAGAAAGACTTAAGCCAGTCTCCCTCTTTTAGATCTAACAGCAGTTGGGAATGACAGTAATACTGTCAGCTCTGCAGTGGAACCAGCCTCTGCATCAGAGAGGCAAAGCTCTTGCTCTGAAATGGGGTAAGCAACACCAACTTCTCCTTGTCCCATCCCTGTAATCAGGGCAAATACCCAGCCTAAACAAAGCCGAGATAACAAATTGGTCCTTGAATTGGGACTTACTTGTGTACAAACAATGGTACCCTGCCTTTCTCACAATCCACCTCCAGCTTTTGCATACAGAGCACTAGAATCCTCCCCCAGTGAGGTCACTCCTGTCCTGAACTCAGGAGGAGAATGATCTCCCAGTGACAGCTTCCACTTGGCTCCTGGTCACTAACTTGGAATTTCAAGAAAGAGTGAAACAAAAAAAAAAAATGAATGAAACTGTCACGGTGTGTCCCAGATGCTTTAATACATGGAAGGCTGACCATGCAAATATGAAGCCCATTAAGCAGTCCCACTATGACAAGGTGTGGCCGTAAGATGCCACCGGTTTCCAAAAGTACTAAAAGTGAAAACACTGGCCACATGTCAAATCCTTGCACTGTGAAATTCTGCCTTCATGTGAGGAGAAATGACATGATTCAGCCATTTACCTTTTAATTGCTCTGTGCAAATGAATCCTTTCTGATTTTCTCAACTCCTAACATTGAAAAGAAGCTGTGGACAAGAGTTCAGGAAGTCAAATTGCAGAAATCCCAAATGCAGCATATATAAACATCTACTTTTTAGCCTCATAACCGACATTCATTCATTGGAACATTTCACAGGAACAAACGTAGGAACACACGTGTAAGCAGCTCATGAGCATCCCATAACCTTACAGTCTGAAAATGCCAAAGAGAAAAGGGCAAGGCAGAAGGGGCTGCTGAAGCACATATTTGCTGTGGGGTAGAGCTGTAAGGGAAACACACAGCTACAGCGAGTGCAAGAGTTATAAAATGTGCCTCAGTCACACATCCTGTCTCCCTCCCACATGCTCCAAGAAAATAAGGGAGCAAAGCGAGAAGGCAGAGTCATCAGGAAAGCACAACTCTTGCTTCATGCAGGCACTGGGAAGGGGTGAGCCTTGCCTGAGGCGTGTTAACCCCAGCTCCTCTGCCGCTGTTTATTGCAGGAGCACTGCTCGTGTTTAACCCACAGCTGGGGATACCAGCACTGTGGAACTGCAAAAGAACAAAGCTGCATGACATCCAAATTCTCCTCCTTACAATGTTCTCCCTCTGTATCCTCCCTTCACCCAGCTCCCGCCCAGCCCATTCCTCAGGAGCTCCGGCGCTCATCTGAACGGCTGCCAGCAGAGGAAGTGAGAGGTTTCCATACACACATCACGCCACAATGTGGGAATTCAGGAAACAACACAAGAAAGGGGTTCCTAATAACTGCTCCAGCGTACTGGGGCCAATTTATGCACAAAGGTGACGGCAGTTGTGTTAAAAAGCACAGAAGACAAACTCCACAACGGCAACTAGGTTCAAAGCAGGAAAATAAATCTTGGGCTTAGGAAGTGTTTGGATGACCTGGAGTTGCTCCACCTACAATTTTTTAAGAGGTTGTCCTTCACATTCTTTAAAATTCCTCCATCTTAGACTTCCTCCTCCAGGAATCACTGTAGCTCTGCTGCCCTTTGTCCCCAGCAGCTGGAGCTCAGGAAGCTGCTGATATTATCCCTCCTGCACAGACACCACTGCTCAGTCAGTGGAGAGGGGCATAAATTAATTTCCATGGGTCTCTGCTCTTGGGCCAGTTTAACAGAGCTTTTCCTCTTACACATAAAAGTAAACCTTTGGCAGGGCTTGGAAGTGCCTCTTGGGACCAGACAGAACATCCCCACCACCACCAAGGCTGGAGGTTCTTCACCCAGTCTGTAAACACGTTGTTGGGTGAAATGAGGACCCTACAGCAAATACACAGGAATGCAAGAAATAGTAAAAAAGACTAAGAAGAGGAGCTGAGTACGTTTCCCAGGTGAGCAGGAGCAAGGAAAAGGCATTTCTGAAAAGGGAGATTGTATTTCTTGTCATAGAAGCCAAAGTCATAGAATCACAGAATGGTTTTGGTTGGAAGGGACCTTCAAGACCATCTCATTCCACCCCATTGCCACGGTCAGGGACACCTTCCGCTAGACCAGGTTGCTCCAAGCCCCGTCCAGCCTGGCCTTGAACACTTCAGGTCAGTTTGACAGATAGATTCATTGAAGAGAAAGAAGTGAACAAATGCATTAGGGGATACAGACCAAAACAAGACTAAAACATTTCAAAACCTGGTAAGAAGCACAAGAAAAGGGTGAAGAAAGCACCAAGGTATAGGAGTGGTTCGTCCAAAGTCAGTGCAGTCTGGACTTGGAGAGTCTCTGAGAGTCACAGGGCACAGGCCCTGCCTTGCTGCCCTCACATACGGTGAGCTGGACCTGCAGCACTGCAGCTTTTGCTGTAGCTTTGCCACCTGGTTTCAGCACTCAGCCTTCAGGGTGGTCATGGACATTTCAGAGTCATATGTAGAAGATCTGGTGTTGCTGCTACATCCACCCTGAGCTGTAACAAAGCCTGAAGGACTCCCTCAGGTCCTGCCACTGGGTACAGCTGGAGACCAGCTGTGACTTCTGCAGAGAAACAGAATCTATCTGACAGACATGAGCCTGAGGCATGAATTACATGTAAACCCAGTTATCATTCACCAAGATGGCAATGACAGGTATTCACAGACCAACAGCACCAGAAATTACTACCATGAAACCTGACATGCACAGAATCATAGAAAAATTCTCCTTCTCAGAACACAGAAGCAGGAATAGTTCCACACTGTGTACTCCTCTGGCCTTCACTAATTGTTGTATCTTTCTACACAAGTGTATTATTTTGCCCATTCTATATAATCAAACTTTGATGACCACATAACTTCTGGGGGGGGAAGTAACTGATACAAAAAACTTTTGCATAGCCAACTCAATGTCCTATACCGTGATTTACGTTGTAACACAGCTCCTGCTCATCTAAGGTTTTGCAAAAAAGATTCTCAAAAGTATGTCAGCCTGGGAGGTACCTCTAATGGAGTGTAACTCCAGTGCAGCATGGTTCCTCGGGAGAAGAAAGGGCCTGCACAGGAAGGGGCAGGAAAGGAACAGCTTACACAGTGAAATGCAATATAGAGGTCAGCAGTCACACGTCACCCGTGAGGTGATTGATCAGGTACCACCTGTAAGGAGAATTATTCTAACTGCTGAACTCTGGCCCCTTTCTGTGCAGAATTTCAGAAGAAGGACGTGTAACCAGGAGAGTGATAAACAACTGCCAACTATGAAAAAACAAATGTTTCAGCTTTGCCCTAAACACATTCACACCCCAGTGCTCTACAGCTAAATGTACCTGGGGCAAAACAAGGACAGCAGGGTTAGTCTGGACAAAGGGATGTCCCTACAAGACACTATTCTTCTCCCAGAGAGGGTTCTGTAAGCTGTTAACTGATGTCTATTATATATTAACAACCTTGAGGCAGGAAAGTTGACCATCTCCCTTGCTTCCCTGCACTCTTGCCTCTCACATCTCTTTAAAAAAATCTGCTGAAATAAATTAAAAGATTCCTTCAACATCCAGTGAATTCAGATCAGAGTGAACTGTAAGAGTAAGACATGGAGGCCCTGGACCTCAACATAGCATTTGCTTGGCCTCAGTGACTAAAGAATGATGAAATTACACAAGAACAAGATGCACAGCAGGTTCTGCAGCAAAAAAACAGACTCGATAATCCTGATACCGCAATGACCATACAGACTGTGAGGGGACATCCTTGGCTGATTTAAACCAAAAAGCCTCTTCCAAGTCTCCAGGCCTTATAATGGTGCAACTGTATTGATCTAATACCATGGGGATGAGGGAGAGGAGGTGCTTTTTGATTTAAAGCTCTTGCGACTTCATTCTAGTGCTGATGTCAGAAGCAGACTCAGGACTGAGAAATGAAAGAGGCCCAACCAACAGCAAAGCAAACTGGAAGCTGGAAGCAAATTCCATAGCCTGGGAAGTTTAAAGGCATGGTCCCAGTGAAATACTGAGTGCCACACACATGCTAGAGCTCTACAAATCGTAGGAGCAGGACCATCTTCCCCCAGCACAGAGAAGCTGTACTGAAGAGTAAACAGCTTATTTTGAACATGGAATTAAAGAAGAGAAATGAAAGGAGAAATAACTTTATGTACAAAAAAGGTCAATGCATTGGAACAAAGTAGATTAATTTCTGTTAAATGACTGCTTCAAAAAGTGGCGATAAGAATTTTTCTGAACACATAGTTGTGCTCCTAAAAACAAATCATGTAGTAAGCTACAAAAATACTGATAATTAGAGACAGAAAGGTTATCAAGCTACAGGTAATTGATTAACATTTTGTTTTCACATAAATGAAAAACTAGAAATAGAATTATGGAGCAAAGTCTGATTAGATTTTAGAATCGATTTCACACACTCTGGAAGAGTGACAGCACTCTCTGCTGGTGATCTTCGTTCAACAGTTATTGAGAGAAAAACAAGGAATGAAAATGCATTATGTTCTTGGTATGAAATGCCATTTTTCTTTTAAAGGGGTGATTAATTAGATCTTAGAGCTAGATACGTTTTTGGAAACAACACAGTCATTACTAAGAACTGCACGTACTATGGGCAATCATCACTCCCTGGGATAAATTTCACTGTCACAAATAAACACCTGATGTGCATGCTTCTCTCAGCAGAAAGCACTTCTGTGGTGCTGTAGCACAAAGACAAGCTGGTGTGAGAAATTCCCATGATGCCAAATCCCTTGGCTCCACCCTGACTTTCCATCAATTTTAGAGCTATGCCAAGAAAAAGAGCTCTCCTTAAAAAAGTCCTAGTACAGCTCCAGCATCTTCCCTGACAGGAGTTACAGTGAAGATGCTGCTGCTTTAATCAAAGCAAACCTGCTCCCAAACCTGTCTCTGTTCCACCCTTTGCCAGGAACCTGGAAAGGCTTTGATTTCCTCTCCCCAGGATGCACCCAAGCCTTGTCCACACCTCTCCTGGATTACCTTACCACACCTGAGCCTGCACAGGGACAAACAGACCAGCAGCAACAAAATAAACCCAAAGCCAAGTACCCAGCTGAGAGCTGTCCCAGTTCCCAAACCGTGCAGGGATCAGGCATCAGTAGCAAGGGTAAAAACTGGCAAATTGAATCCACCTGCAGCTCATGGAAGTGTGGGAAACAAAAGAGACAATGTTGAGGACAGAGTATTCATTAGCAAAGGGCTTGAGTTGCTTGGCTTTTGCCATCTGCTTCCCAAAGGCCATTTTTCAAGGTAGTTTTTTGTTCTTTAGTTTCAAATGTAGTTGTGGAAAGACATCGTACTCCTTCTTAGCTAACTAACTAAAGCTCAGTACCCACTGAATGGCTAAAAATAATTGTCTTTTAAAATCCCTGAGGGCAAGAGGGGAAAGCAATGTCAAAGACGGGGTTTTTCTGCTGGACTACAGTGAGATTTGCATCAGAGCTTTGCCTGACAAAACTCATCTAAAGACCTCAAACAGCTCCACAACTATTCATTTACACTATGGTATCAAAGACATAAAGAAATCTAATGTTTGCCAAAAAACAATACACAAGACTTAAGGATGCAGTCCTATCAACCTGAGTCCCAGCAAAGCCATCACTCAGCTCTGCAGAGCCGGGGCTGGACCTGCCATCACAAGGACATTTCAACACCTGCAAGGCACTCAGGAGCTTGTTAATGAGCACGGCTTCAAGAACTTGGGATGCTGAAGAGATGCACTGGGAAAAGGGGTCCCAGTCATTCCCAGGGAGGAGCCTGAGGTCTCTGGTTTTTCCACCTGAAGGGACAGAGTTGGCCTCTGAGCAGGTGGAGGGTGCAGCCACAGCTGGATTAAATGGTGTGGAAGCAAGAGCTCCCAAAGCCCCGTGGTGGGTCTGTAGCCTCCATCACATGGGAGACATCGGGAGCAAGACTGTGAACCCCCTGGTGCCCAGGCCAGGATTCTGAAAGCAGTTTCATGTCTGGTAGGACACAAATATCACCTTAGGATCTGCTTCATTACGTCCCCACATATAAGACAAATTTTGAAAATCTAACCTTTGCTTCTTGAGAAAAATCGGAATTTTGCTAATCCTGGGGCTTAGAGGGGAACTGGTGTAGTGCTCAATCCAGAAACTGCAGCAATGAAGGTGAAGTTCTGGAAGTTCAAATAGGGGGTCGGAAATTGAAATCCAGGGCTTATTTCACTGTTTCAGTCAGCAGATATTTGTATATTCAGTGCAGCAAAATACACAGCACTTTCAACCATTTTTCTTCATGAAGTAAAAATTGGGAAGAAGAGCTCCTGAATTAGAGAAACTGCAGAAACAGCTTAGAGCCTTAAAAGGAATACACACACTGGTAACAAAAGTGAGTTTCAACATAGTCGTAAGTCAAAGTCAGGAATAATTGTTGTAACGCATTCTGCTCCTGACAAATCTCAAATTCAGAAGAGCTTCACATCTGCTGAGAGTCCCGAGAAACTTTTCAAGCATTCAGGGCTCACCGACACTTGGCAGAGTAGGACGGAGTGACAGCCAAGCACAGCTCTGAAACACTGTAGGAGGAACAGACATTCCTGCCTAAGGGATCCGAGCAAGTTTCCCGTCACAGAAAAGGACAAAAGGTTTAAAACCTGAAGTTTTCTACTTTTCAAGGAAGTTAATATTGTGGACACAACAGCACCCAGCGAGAGATCACTGATCTACAAGGATGAGAAGGTGCTCAAAGCCTTGAGAACCTGAGTAACTACAGGAAATTAACACGATTATTTTTTTAATGTTATTAACTATACATGTCAGACTGCTCCCAAATATTCTCTTCCCACATTCCTACCCACACCTCTACCTTAGTACCATAAGAATTCTGTACTCAGCTCTGTCCCTTGATCATTAATGCACAGACTCCTAAGCTTCAGACTTCAAAGCAATGCACGGCTGAGAGTCACAGCCACAGGACTGGGACAGTGTCAAACCCTCCCTCCATCTTCTGTTTGACTTCACTGTACAAACACCTCCTTCTACAGCAGGGCTAGGAAATCCACTGATTTATGTAGGGCTTTCCACAGATTAAGTTAATAAGGGAACCCAACAGTGCTTCATCTCCCTCCGCCTTCCAAACACTGGAAAATCAAAGGAAATGGGAATGTCTCCCGGAGTGGGAGAAAAACGTGAGCGCTCTACAAATATGCAAGGGAAGAAACCAAAGGCTTCATTGTGTGGATATCCACTTCTCCAGGAGCCTTCTACCCTTCTCCTCCCTCCCATAAGTCACACGTGATAATGTTCTCAGGGAAACTTGATTCAACTGCAAAGCCTCACCCACACTGATCGTCACCTACAACGGTGGTGGTTTAGTTTTATTCCTGATTTTTCTTTTATATTTTTCCTTCCTTTGTCCCTCACTACTTTCTGTTCTAACCCTCCCTCTTTCTGCTTCTCAAAATGTCTGCACTCCCTGCTTATCTCTGCAGGTTCTCTCCTCTGTCATCTGTAGCACATTTCCAGTACCACCATCAATGCTCAGAGCTCCAGTCATGCCTCACTGCCCAAAGCTTCCAGCGTATCAGACGGAATTACACTTAACACGATACAGATGAAGAAATTAAAGCACAGACATATCAAGACATAGGTAGGTCTCTCCAAGACCTAGAGGACTTAGGGACTCATTTTAATGTAACTTGCAATCAGCATTCCTTTGAGCTACATTTGAAAATTCCACCAGCGTTCCCTGGCAAAGATTAAGCCCCAGTCAGGGTCAGGCAGAAAGGCAGTCTGGGCTTTTCCAGCTTTATTTGTAGCTGCTCTTGTATCACCAACTTTCAAGGAAATTACACACCACCAGACTAACACAGGTGCAGTTTCTTTAGTGGTAAGAGAGCTGCCAGGGGTCATCAGACTCAGGAATTTTCATGGACAAGATGGCCTGTGCCTGCTCTGAGCTGTTTCACATTGCAGTGGTACAGAGGGAGAAGCTGCTGTAGACACACACGCTTCCAAGTGCCTTAACCAGCCTCGTGGTCCCTCATAAAACACTGGGCTAAAGCAAAGTACTGATGCAGACGTTGTAACAGAGGAATGATTTACCTTCTGAGAAGGTGAAATGTAAAGCCAAACTCAGAACTTTCTCTGCCTAATGAGAACGGTGCGATTAGGTCATCGCTGAACATTCAGTAACCACAAATCGGAGCAAAAACGTTCCCACAGAATAACTAATATGTGACAGCAGGTATTTGGAATGAGAACAGGATTTCATCCACGTAGCCCTGCTGCTGAGTTATACAGATAAACAGCTGCCCTGAGATGGCCAGCTCCCCACACACAGGTGTCACACAGTTTAGCAATCTAGAGCCTAAATTCCCAAACAGGAGAGTTCACGTCCAACTTTGATGAAATCTGGCAAGGTGTTCAGAGCAAGTTTCAGGGTCAGAATTCTATTTAGGTTGTGGATGAACTGGATCCAGGTTACAATCTTCTTTGTATCTCTTGGACGCTGGCATGAGCAGTGCTTCTAATTTCCAAATCCTATTTCTGCTAAAAAATTCAACCAGTTCTATGCCCAACCCTGCTCAGCTCAGGCTGGACATTTTGGTAAGCACGAGACCTGTATTCAAATGACAAGATAAGGAACTTCAGCCTCCAGACTGCTTTGGTCACTGAAACACCCCTGGGGTCCTGCACTTGGAAGTACCTGTTGCAGGGGCAGACAAGTCAGGAGAGGGAAGATCTGTGGGATAATGGGATACTCTTCTGATCAGGGAGATGAGGTTACAAGGCCATACCTTTGAACACTGTCTTCTTCAGTAAGGCACTTCAGTTTACAACTGGGGATTTCTCTTAGTTAGATTGTAGTCTGAATTATTTATGGCCTATAATATCTGCTGAGGCTGCCCAAAGCCTAAGTCTTAATAAGGATAATTGGAATAATCATATTTTTACCTCTTTTGTAAAGCACCTTGAGCCTTGCTGATGAGAAATGTTAGGGCAGGATTAGATGTTTAATGAAAAATTATCATCAAAAAGTGGAGTAAAAATGAACTAAAGCAGAATTTGCTATTTTATGCTGCATTAGAGCTGAACTGAGGATCATTTATCAGAGGCAACACTGAAAATTTTAACCAGAAAACTGAGTGGGGATCTTCTTGATGCATCTCATGATGGGAGAATGCAGGTGGGAATGCCAAGGACCAGAGTCTGGGCCTGGATGTTGTGAGAAGTCCAAACAGCCTGCCAGGAGCCTAAAATATGAAAGTTCTGGGCTGTCCCACCACATGCTGGACATTGGTGGGACCCCGGCTGGTTACAGCACCCAAGCAAAAGCGATGAGCATTTAGGATCACACAAGTCCCTGTGTCCACCACAGCTCCTCCACAGTAAAGATTTGGCCTTCCAAGCACTCACCTTCCTCAAAAAGTAACCCGGAACTGAGGCAGACGGGATTTGAGCTGCTTAGACCATGCAGCAGATACCGTTGTGAATATTTATGGCCCTACCTGACTCAGTCTAAGGAAAGGCCTGAGGGCAGAGGGAGCAGCAGGGATGGCCAAAGCCAGAGCCTCGAATCGGCTGGTGGGATCCCCCTCTCCGACAAGGCACGGACACAGAGGCAAACCCGTTAATTCTTTGGGGATTATCACCCTCGGACTGGCATTCTGTTCTCTCAGAGATCAAAGCAGGAGGATTTGGAGACGTCCCTATTCATTTGGAGTCGGGGCGGGTGCGTTTGAGCTCCTGCGGGACCGGTACGAGCGTGAGGGAGGAGGAGGGCAGAGCAGGGACCATCCCCCGCAGCTGGGGCAGAGGCCCTGCACTGTCCGGACTTCAAAATGGACCTGGGAAGGGGCAGGACGGCTCTGCGTCCCCTTCGCGCCGACCCCGCTGTCGCCACTACCACGCACACCCCACAGCCGCCACAGCCCCTCATCGCCGCTTCCCCACGGCCGCACTGTCCCCACACCACCGGCGGTGCCCGCGGCAACCCCCGAGGGGCGTCCGCGGTGCCGGGGGCTGCGGGACGAGCCACAGAACCGCCCCACAGCCGCCCTGGAAGGAGGCCGTCTCCGCCGGGGGACCGTCCGGGCGGTGCGGGGAGGGGACGGCGCCGGCCCTCAGCCCCCTCGGAGCGGCCTCGCCCGGCGGCCGCAGCCCCCGCTGCGCTCTTACCCCGCGGGCGCCTGCCCCGGCGGCCGCCCGCTCATCCATCCTGCGCCGCTCCCCTCCGCGCTGACAAAGCCGGCATGGCAACGAGGGACACCGGGGAGCTCTGGGAAGCGCCCACCCCAGCCCCAGCGATTAACTTTCGCCGGGCGGCTGCAACTACGGCACCCGGCATCCCCCGGCGGCCGCGCTGCGGTGGCGGCCGGGAGCTGTAGTTCCTGCCCGCCCGGGCCCGAGCGGCCTTGGCTCGGCGGAGCCTCGGGCAGCCGCGCCTTGGCCCGGGAGGAATCCCAGGGTCGATTAGGATGGAAAAGACCTCTGAGATCATCGAGTCCGACCTGTGCCCCATCCCCACCTTGTCCCCCAGACCAGAGCACTGAGTGTCGCGGCCAGTTGTTCCTTGGAGATCTCCAGGGATGGGGACTCCACCACCTCCCTGGGCAGCCCCTTCCAATGTTTAATCACTCTGTACATGAAGAAATTCCTCCTGATGTCCAACCTGACCCTCCCCTGGCACAGCTGGAGGCAGTTCCCTCTCCTCCTGTCCCTGTTCCCTGGGAGCAGAGCCCGACCCCCCCGGCTCCCCCTCCTGTCAGGGATTGCAGAGCCAGAAGGTCCCCCCTGAGCCTCCTTTTCTCCAGGCTGAGCCCCCCCAGCTCCCTCAGCTGCTCCAGACCCTTCCCCAGCAACATTCCATTCCCTGGGCACACTCCAGCCCCTCAATGTCGTTCCTAAATTGAGGGGCCCAGAACTGCCCCCAAGGATTCAAGGTGCAGACTCACCACTGCTGAGCACAGAGGGACAATCAGTCACTTCTCCAGTCCTGCTGACCACACTATTCCTGATAGAGGCCAGGATGCCACTGGCCTTCTTGGCCACCTGCTTTTAAGGTTTCTTCCACAAGTTTCTAACTAGCACTATTCCTTGTCCCAGAAAAACTCTCAACAAAAGCAATAAAAATGTAAAAGCCAGACTGTCAAAGATTCATGTCTAGAAAGGTTGCCATGTCAAAATAATTTAGGAAGACCAGTGTGACTTCAGAGGATATAAAATTTAATAAGAAATCTCTAGATGCCTTAAGAACATTTTAGCACCTGGCTGTTGCCAGGTTCTAAAAAGTATTAATAGGCAAAGCTTAAAAAAATCTGGAAACCCTGTCACTCAAGTAATCAGCAGCTGGTCATCAAGTGTACGGCTCTTGTGATCTCATGTTGAAGTGTTTCATCCATTTTTATTTACAACCCAAAAAGTATCTCTCTGGCCACCAAAGGTTTGCTGTGTTGAACACACAGAACAGTGCATAAAACAAGCCATGTGGAAATAAAAGGACATTTTAGAGATGTGAGTACGAAGCATCCAAGGTCAGGTGGAGAAATGCTTTTAAGCACGGACATCTGCACTCACAGATTATTACCTGCTGTATTTGATTAAAGATAGCTTTGTTTTGTTACTTTGGACAAAGAGAGGAAAAACCCAGCAGAGGTAGTGGCCACACACCAGCTTCAACCATAAACATCCAGAAAAGGGAGGGATGGAGGGAAAGTCTGTGACTGCTCCACGGGAATCCAGCAGTATGGGGGCATAAGAGTGACACAAAAATGGGCTGTGCTGTCATGAGGCCTTGTTTGCAAAAGCAAGACAAGGAGAATGTATCAAAAAACACGGTGGAATGTTTTGTTTTTGTAGTACTTGATTTCCAAAATCCAGTCTTTTTGCGGCTGACAAGCTCCCTCCTTTCTTTGCCTCGTTCCTGCAGCTGTCGGGGGTCTGCACTCCCGCCTGGGGAACACGAGTACAGCAAACAAGCCCTCCCAGAAAAAACCTGCATCATTCATGCACAATCAGACAATGCTTGGAAGAGTCACAAAGGAGGGGAGGAGAAGGAAATCACAGCGCTGCACTCATTTCCATTATTTCTAGTTTCTCTGCAACAGTCACTTTTAGCTTCAAAATGTAACAATTATGTATTTCGTACTTATTTCAGCACTACTGGGTTTTAATTTGCATCCCACCATGATCAAGTAAAATCTGGCCATGTGTCTGTTGAAACACATGCTTGCATTTGCTTTTGGTAGCATTAGGTACATACACAGAAATTAACTTAAAAGCGTAGTCTGCGTCGTGGCCTCAGATTCCCTCCATGGTTCATCCTGGCTGCTTTATATTGTGCAAAATCTCACGGGAAGAAACACCACCACTGCTGGGGACTCAGCAAGCACAGGAGTCAACACATGACAGCCAACCTAGGGATCCCAACTCCAGCACAGGACCCATGTTGGTGGGCCTGCACTGACAGTCCCTGAGGCTCTGCACGTGCTTAAACCACCCTCAAACCTCACTGTCCACCTGGGCAGTTTTACTGTGCTACTTTTAGTGCTTTTAGGACCACAAACTTGAGCAAAGGCTTATTGCAATTGTTTGCCTGTAACTTCATTTTTACCCGCCTGTTTTCAAAATTTCCCCTATATTGACGTGAAATACATTAGTTGCCTACTATTTGGCAAGTTCTCTAGGTGAGAAACACTTAAACTTGCATTTTGTTTTTACTTGACTTGCACTTCAAACTGTCATCTTACTTTATTACTGGATGGTATGGAAGTTTTAACATAACAGCACATCCGTAACAATTTACTTCCCTACCAACCATGTTTGAGTGCTTAGACATCCACTGCACAAACAAAAAAAGGAGATTTAGAAATGTAAGTAGTTCAAGTAGGAAAATTAGCTCTGATTCCCAGCGCTAGGAAGAAGATATTTTAATTGTAAAATCTGAAATAAGGACAACACACGAACTGGGAGCACTTTAAATATGTTTATTCAGCAGCTATTATAACCAACCTCCAAAAAACTGGAGTCCCCTCTTGTTTCTGAACCATGTCAAGTGATGAAATGCCTCTAAGATGGAAGCTGAACAGTGCACTCCTTTCTGAGATATACGTCTAACAGGGATTAATCTCTTTGAAAAGGCAAAATATAAATATATACACTCTAAATTCACAACAACAGTTTCAACTCACTACGTTAATTTAAGTGGGATAACAGTGGACAAACCCACATCATGTAAACTGCAGTTGGAAAATCTCCGCTGTCTCCTCCTCCAAGCCTGTCCCGTTTACATTCTGGGATGTGCCTCTCACAGAGCTGGAATACAGAAGCTGAAGTGTTGGATCTCAGGGGCTGTGCACAGGACGGGACGTGTGGCTCTGCTCTCTACACGTTGCTCAAGGCATCCACGCCAGGAAGAACCTTCCCTGTGAGCAGTTAAAACACACCAATAAAGTTAAGAACCCGCTCAAACAATCAAGCTTTCCTTCACAGCCTGCAACAGTTATACACACCAAAAAAAACAAAAGTAAATCAGAATTCCCAGGCTGAGAGTGGAAGGGCTTGGCTCCACATATGCTCCTGAGGACCATCGTGGCCACATGGACACTGCTCCACACAGTAAGTCCTCCTGCAGCCCCCCCAGCCCCAGAGCACAGCTGCACCTGGATGTCAGCAGAGAGATTCCCAACAAACCCAGCCATCGAAGCCCGGCTAATGGTAATCCAAGTCTCTAAGGTCACATCCAAACATCCAGCATCTTTTTCCACTAAATTTGATGGCAAACGGATTTTCTATTGGATTTAAGGAGTTGCTGCATGTTTTCTTCAATCCCCAGTGGCATATAAATTAGAATTTTGGACCGTGCAGTGGACATTTTAAGAATTAAGGAAAAAAAAGCCTCCTACAAGTCATAAGTCTTTTACTGGGACTAAAGCACCCAGATCAAGACATTTACATGTCTCAATCCAACTGATGGAAGCAAGGAATATGCTCATCTCTGAGTAGGAGGGCCCAGATTATTCAAGTGCAATGTTTTCTAAAGCATTTTTAGCTTTTTGTCCTACTTTAATAATGAAGAGACACTGCTCTGGTTTTGCCTTTTTTCAGAAAACTGACCTTCTAATGCTCAAGCTGCGCAACAGGACTGAATTTTAACATTGTTAACAACTCCCTGGTTTGCTGGGTTTTCAGGGATTTTTTTTTTCCCCTTTTTAATCTTCAGAAGTTTTTCTAATTAGCCAGACTTCCGTTACATTTAAAAGATCACACACACAAACCCACATTTTGGGCCAAAACTTAAGACAAGTTTGTTCTTTTGAATACACAGTGTTTCCTTCGAGCCATCCGCATTCCTTCCCTTTCCCATCACTCCCTAGGCAACAGAAACAAAAGCTCTGTCTCCCATCTAACTGCTGGAAATAGCAGCTGCAAGGCAGTTTATTGCAGTTTCTGCTCTGCAGAGAAGCTGACAGCATTAGGGAATTTACACACACTGGGGAACAGCCAATTACCAGGGGAAAGGAAGACTCTTTTGGAGTACAATGGGAGTCATTCGAAGAATGCTGCCAATCCTCACCATTTTGAATGCCAAGTACCCTCCTGCAGGGTTGTCACTGAGCGCTAGAGGGCTCCCCAAAACCAGGGAATTCCAAACCTCTCAAGAATTCCAGACTACTCTGATGAGATTTCCTTAGCAGAAAAGGGGCATTTTAACAGGCTGGTTAGCATGTCCCGGGGGATCACCTACAAAAGCCCACTCTCACTTTTGTTTTCTATTCCAGCATTTTTGTTTTCTGGGAGGGGCAGACTGGACTGTTTGCAGGAATTACTCCATTTTCCTTCCTCTGTGAGGACTTCAAAAGAGCAGCAGGAGGAGCTCATTGCTCCAAAGCTATGCCCAAACTCCACATGGTGGGACAGAGAAGACATTCACTCTATTGTTGTGCTTTCTTGGCTACCAACACACAGTAGAGCACCCAGAACTTTGGATTCACTCAAAGTGAAGATAAAAGAGCAGTTACCCTCTAGCAGCTCCAGGCTGGCACCACCTCCTGTGCTGACATGGCTGACTTTGTCCTCAGTATTCCACTTAGCACAGCAAGTAGCTGTATCTCCACCACCTGCAGCACAAACAGAATCAATGAGACACACAAGAAATTCAGATTTCATTCACCTGAAGGCCCACAGCCTTGCTACAAGCTGGTTCTGCTCCCAAACACTCAGCCTTAGGACATGCAGCAGTTTTTAAAGCCCCATCTGCAACCTGAAGAACAGATCAAAACATGAGGAAAGGAAAAAAAATTGACAGGTATTTTTAACACGATGCTGGCGAGCAGAAGCTTCCTTGGGGCATTTAGAAAAACAAGAACAAACACAACTACTAACCAATAATGGTGATGCAGCCTTTTCCAGTTACTTCTACAACTTTGTCCATCAGGGCTTTGGTTCCTTTGGAAAACTTGTCCCACTCAAAGACCCCGACAGGACCATTCCACACGATCTGCTTGGCCCTTCCCACGACTTCAACAAATTTCTTCACACTTTCAGGGCCGCAGTCCAGGCCCTAAGGCAAAGGAGAGAAGCCACAGATACAGTCACTGCTGACCCTCACCTCACATCCCCCACATCCAGCTGGGATCCCCTGACCCTGGATCTGAAGCCAGAGTTTCTCTGTATGCACTGACAGATTTGCCAGCAGTTGCTGCAGGAGGGTGGAGTCTGGTGTGGTATTTATCTTCCTTAATACCAATAAGTCAATTTTAAACCAATGTCAGATGCTTGAAGCCTTAGTTAGAAACCTTTGCCAACTCTACCTCAATTCCAAATAAAAGGTATTCCAAATAAAGGGATTTCTACTGCAATCAGATCTGAAAGTTGTAGAGCAATTTTGCTGTTTTAATCCAAATCTCACAAAAGCTACTTTAGACTTAGAGATTCAGAACAAACAACAGGGCTTCAACTTCATTAAACCAACCAACTCTCTGCAGCTTGAGCGCCCTCAGAAACATTAGCCACGGACCACAATTACTCCTTCTACTGCTTTAGGAGATGTCCTGCCCACCCCATTGCTGCCTGTGCCTCCTTTCAGTGCCTTGCCTATTCAAACCTACCATCCAGCCAGCAGGGATGCCTGAAGCCACTGTGGCTTCCCCAGTCTGTGCGTGCTCATCAAATTTGTCAGCAGTGATGAAGTCAACGGGCAGAGTGATCTTCACACCGTTCTTCTCTGCCTTGGCCATCAGGTCCTTGACAATTTTTGACCCTTCCTCATCAAACAGAGAGTTGCCAATCTAGAGAAATTATTTGGGAAAAAAGACGTTTGTTTAGTTGCTGGTCATTACAGAAGAAAACAGCAGCAGCCAAGCCCAACTGCTCAGCAATTCAGGAGAGCCTATTTTCTTAAAGCATCTAGTGAGACATGAGCAGTAATCTGATTTTTACAAAGGGATTTTCAAGTAACTTCTCTCTCTTCCAGAGAGCTGAGATAACCAATGCCCCACAGCAGGACATACAGGGGTATTCAGACCAAGTTCTTTACTAGGAGCAGACACAGAATTGCTCTCTTCTTACCTCCATGTTGTTGAGCACTTTGAGGAAGGTGAATGCCATTCCACCACCTATGATCATCTCATTGACCTTATCCAGCATGTTATTGATCAGCTGGATCTTATCCTGAACTTTGGCTCTGGCAAGAGAGAAAAAGAATGAACAATGTAGCCACTGGCCAAAACTCCTCAGACAAAACTAACTATCTAGTAATCTTCAGCTAAGACAGAATGAATTGTCGTAAAGAATTTTGGATCAAACCTGAATTAATCAACTTGAAATTTGGTAATGCCAGTGTCATGATTGTGGCATGTCATGGTTGTTTTGAGAGAATGAACCAACAAAGGAGTTGTTGGGAATGGGCAGAAGGGGAATTTGGCAAGTTAGCAGGCCAGCATTACACATCAACTTACCAGAGCATTATTCAATTCTCCTTTTACTTTTTCTATTTAAATATAAACCTCATTTGGCACTTCAGAGCCTGATTCCCCTGACTGTCCAGCAAAGTTAATTCACCTGATGACATACACCCCACAGAGCTGCCCCCTAGACTGGGCACAGACGTGACGAAAATGGAAGGCTCAACTGGAAAATATTTCTGCACAAAAGCAGTTACTCGGTTTGCATCTTCAAGTCCCTTTGCAAACCAGCTGCCAGGGCAGAGCAGGGCCCACCCAGCTACAGCAGGGCACTGTTGCATAATGACAGGTCGTGTCAGTTTACAGAGTGCTGAGCCTGCAGCTTGTCCCCTGGCCCGGGCAGGGAAGGTCACTGGCAGCGTCTCAGGGCTGTGCCGTGGATCTCACAGCCCTACACTGTGGACTGTCTCAGGCTGGGGAACCCAAGAGGTCAAGAGATGATGAACAGACCCTGATCACCACAGGAACAGAATGGCCAGGGAGCTCCTCTCTAATGCACATCTTACAGAGATCTCAGGACTCAGCTACACTTCTGAACTGTAGGTACACTTGAAAGGAAAGTGCTTGTTTGACCCAAGGCAAAACAACTTTTAATTTGTTACAGTGGAGTTAGACAAATGCAGAGTCACTGTGTTCTTGAGTCTTACCCCCCAAGGATTGCCAAGAAGGGTCTCTCTGGACTCTCTAGAGCCTTGGCAAAATAATCCAGTTCTTTCTTCATCAGGAAGCCAGCAGCCTTCTGAGGCAGATTGACACCTACCATGGAGCTGCAGAATAAAAGAGAGAAAAGGGAAAATTTTCTTATCAGTACAGGTGCAAACATCCTCGTGTCTCCCCTCATTACAAAGCCAATCCTTCAGTCAGCTGCAGCAATGAGAACAGCTGCATGAAAGCACACACAGGGGCTTTGTTTTCCTAGTTTGATAAGATGGCTGTATGTGCTTATGTTCTGAGATTGGTTTTGCCCAGAAATATTGATATGCAAGACATTCATAGTATTAAATAGTGATCTGAAACACTGAGGGACAAATAAGCATAGCTAGAGCAGAGATTTCATCTTCCAAAACAGCCACTACAGTTTATATTAAACACATTCCATGAGAATAATCACTAAGGAGCAATTAATCTTTTGGAGAAGATGTTTGTCGCAATTGCAGGACAATTTACACAAGCCCTAAGCAAGTAATTTTTATATCTTCAAAGTCTACAAAAGTCACTGCAAGTCTTAGGCTCTTGTTTCAGCTGTCTCCTGTTCCCAGAGGCAAACTTGAAAGAGCATACACTGATGACAAATACCTCCAGGAAATCTGTTACTCAGGAACAAACACAGCACAACAGTACTGGGATAAGCCCAAAAGGAAGTTAAAACTCCTTGTAGGCAAAGCTGTGTTTCCATGGCAGACACGGCTCTGCAGCTGTGCCTGTGGAAGGGAAAGGGGTACACACCTGTGAGCTCGGTGGGCAGTTCCAAAAGCATCGTTGACATAGATATCTCCCAGTTTGGAAAGAGAGGCTCTGAAAGCATCCACTTTGGCACCATCAGCCTTGATCTAAAAAGAGAAAGAAGGAAAAGCTTGTACACTTTAGAGTTGATTCTGAATCTGATGTCAAAGTCAGCAATTTGTCTCATAAGCCCAAAGCGAAGAAGGGTCAATGGGAGGAACTCATCTGTTCATCCGGTGGGTCACTGTATTTCAGACCCTCTTTCCCAGTCCAGCAGGAGGAACAAAAAGGTTTAAGTGGTTTAAATTCCAGATTAAACTCCCCGAGACTGCTCCACTTCAAGTTTCCATTCCATAAACAGAGCAGGAATGAAATGCAGCACTACCAACCTTTTTAGTGTTTCTCTCCAACAGATTTGCAGCTTTGTGTGGTAGACACAGGTAACACAGAGATCAGACTAAACAAAGTCATGCTTGATTACTGAAGAAAGCAAGCGTGGTCTCCAAGTGCCACAGGGAAAAAGATGAGCTCCAGGAGGACTGATTTAGCAACTGCACTGAGGATTAACTGATAAACAGCCTGATAAATAGCCTGCACACTACCAACATGCCACAGTGAAAGCAGCCAGCTCTGGAAAGCTAGAGATAGGCACAGTGTGTAGTGGGCAACAACTGACTTCTTCTCCATCTCCCAAGCATCCTATCAAATCCTTCTGGAATGGCTTATGCAGTACAGTTTTCCTTCCCACCTTGAAGAGACACCAGAATTCACCTGGGCAGCAAGTGACCACCCAGAACTAGTTTCAGCCACTTGCTTTCGGGGAACAGCCCAGACTGCACAAAACCAAAGGACTGCCTCCCACAGAAAATCAAATCCTGACCCTGCTCTTCTCCCTGCCACGTGCTGGCTTGCAGCAGCACACAGTTCTACCAGTGAGTAACTCCAGACTACCTCACTTCTTGCCATCTGCACAGGCCCACTAACTGTGAGCTGCTTTCCTAAGGTACAGGAGTCCTGTGTCAGCCCATAAAGGGCACCACTCTGTGTCACATTCCACTCCACACACTGGATCTGGACGGAGCCAAGGCCTGTGGAAAGCCAATGGGGTCAGCATTGCTAAGAAAAGCAGCTGTCTGGAGCAAGCACCCTTCCTGACCTTCAACAAAAGGTCAGAGGTGCAAGGCAGCCTGGTTCTAGATAACTGCTCCTAAGAACAGACAGGCTTCAAGAAGAGTGCTGCAGAATGTTTAAATATTACATTAAAATATTAGCCATATAACCAAGAAAGAAGCATCCTTCTTATAGGCCTAGTGGCAATAAACTCTCTCCAACAGACCTTGGTTTTCATTTTAGACATCCAAAAATAAAGTCTAACAAGCAGCAACCAGTTTCCTGCACAGTCCTGTTTTGTTCCTTTTTCTCCTTTTACAGACTACACCACCTTCAATGGAGTCACCTAAAGCCTTTCACTTGAGATGTTTCATCTTGGAAACTCAATGCATTCCACTTAACTTTTGCATAGCAGTGGGACACGCTGAACTAAAGATCTGTGACATCCTTCTGAGAGGAATCACATAATCAGTGTTTTAGACAGGCTGCTGGTTCCTTGTCAATCTGCAGCAAAGGAGGTCCTAAGACCAGAACAGGCATACAGGAAAGCCAGACTTGAAGTTTCACCTTGTTCCCTGAAGCATCCTTCCCTTTCCCTTCTTCTTCCACATGGAATCGGAGGTTCTCCAGCAGGATGACTGAGCCAGCAGCAGGATTGGCACAGGTCTTCTCCACCTCAGGGCCAACGCAATCCTTCAGGAATAAGACCTCCCTGCAGACACAAGACAGATCCTGTGTGACTCTTCCTGCTGGAAAGGAAAGCAGCCAGGTCCACTGCTAGGGAGGGCCTGATGCACACCAGACTGCTCCTCCACCTCACCTGCCCAGGAGTGCCTTAAGCTCCACGGCCACCGGGGCCAAGGAGAACTTTTCCGGCATGGGAACACCATCCGGGCGGCCCAGGTGACTCATGAGAACCACTGATTTGGCTCCGTGGTCCAAGCAGTGCTTGATGGTAGGAACAGCTGCCTTGATTCTGTAATGGCACAGAAGAACAAATTATTCTCCATCCCAGCCTGTTTTCATGTTTCACTGTTATATTCCAAGTGATGTAGGACACAGAAGTAAAATGGGGTTTGTTGTCTGAAGTCTGCTGGTTGCTCAGCTATCATAAGTGCCAGGACAGACTTGAACATCACCAGGCTTCCTGGGTTAGGCTGTGATCCTGCACCGACAGAGAGCTGATGGGAATACTGAGCAGTGAGCACACAGTGGTGAACAAAACTGGCACCTCCCTGCAAGTGGGAGACAAGCAGGACAAGACATCTGGTATCACTGTTTCTAAAGTCTTTGTGTGCTACACTGCAACAATTATTCTAACATAAGCCAACAATTTAACAAGTTAGTGTAGTTTGCTAATAGTTGCAGGGGGGTTAATTACCAATTGTTGGACTTGCTCTGAGACATCTTTAATATTCCGGGATGGGCAATGGCAGCTTAATCACTGTAATGTTCCAGGTACTGGGCTAAAGTCAGAAAGGAAGCAGACTTTGGGGTCTCCATCTGGGATGGAAATTAGGGGCTCACCTCTGATTGTTGGTTATTTTGTGATCCTTCATTGGAACATTGAAGTCAACCCTAAAAAAAAAAAAAAGGCAACCAGAAATAAAATTACATATTCAACAGATTTATTTAATAATGAGTGAGGGAACCTGCCATTAAAGGCTGGCTAGATCAAATTAGAGTAAGATGTTCAGCTCTGCCTTGTACTCAAGTTCCCTTCTGAAATCAGTGTGTTATCAGGCATTTCTGCTTGTGATAACAAAGCCCAGAGAACAAACACTGCTTGGATGACTCAGTAAAGCTGGGTCACCAATACCTCCTCAGGCACCTCAGTGGCAGTGATGCTGAACAGGAAATAAAACTGAGACAGAACCTTTTATTTTTAAACAGCATCATGCCAGATCCCCGACGAGGAGCTTCCATGGGAAAGACAGTGAATAATGACAAGTGACCTTGTGTTCACTAATGAGGTCTCTAAAATGCTTGGCTGGACTACTGTGGCGAGCAGGCAGTTCAAGGAAGCTTTAATTTCTGTTCTCTGCAGCTCTAATCTCTCTGCAGCTGAGTGCTGTGGCTTAGCACATTCTCCCTGGAAGACCTGACTTAAGATCTAGAGGTAACTTCCTTAGTCGTGCCAGCTGAAGGGATGGAAGGGAGGAGTTTCCCCGGCCACGTCTCGCTGGCATCCCTTGTGCCCATGTGCAGGAAGCCTCGTTGCATAA
This sequence comes from Myiotriccus ornatus, assembly GCA_036023395.1. NCBI lineage: Eukaryota > Metazoa > Chordata > Aves > Passeriformes > Tyrannidae > Myiotriccus > Myiotriccus ornatus. Next base: position 17,165,861 of record JAYRBT010000156.1, read on the forward strand.
GCACAGAGGCACAAACTGCCGGGAGCTCCAGAAGGAACCCCCACGACCGGAACGGTGAATCACGAGAGGATGAGCTGCTACGGTTCATCTTTCGTCCTGTGCACTGAACAACAACCGAATTCAGCAAGTTGCACGAATGAATTCTCTGACAGACTACTCAGCACGTGAATCAAACGGGAAGATGGAGCAAAAGAGGAGTAGCTGAGCAGAAAGGAATTGAACTGGTAGCCCCAGAGCACACAGTGAGCTGATTCTAGAAAGGGGAAAGAAAGGCACCATTATCGGGCCATTGTCCCAAAACGAGAGAATAAAAGAACAGTTTGGTTTACCTAGCCATCAGAACTACAAAAGAAAGACCCAGCTCAGCCTTCTTCCCCACAGCAGGCAATTGAAATCTGAGCTCCCCTGAATCATTTCTCCTCCCCATTCCCAACTTCTCCCGAAGCTTCGGCATTAGGGCCG
>JAYRBT010000156.1:17168517-17202491 GCA_036023395.1 Myiotriccus ornatus
AGTCCCACCCCCTGCCATGGGCAGGGACACCTTCCACCAGCCCAGGTTGCTCCAAGCCCCGTCCAACCTGGCCTTGGGCAGGGATGGGGCAGCCACAGCTTCTCTGGGCAACCTGTGTGAGAGCCTTACCACCCTCACAGGGAAGAGTTTCTTCCTAATACCCCATCTAACCCTGCTGTCTGGCAGTGGGAAGCCATTCCCCCTTGCCCTGTCACTCCAGACCCTTGTAAGTAGTCTCTCTCCATGCTTCCTGTAGGCTCCCTTCAGGTACTGGAAGGGCACAATTAGGTCACCCCAAAGCCTTCTCTTTTCCATGACAAACAATCCCAGCTCTCTCAGGCTTTCCTCACAGCAGAGCTGCTCCATCCCTCTGATCAACTTGGTGGCCTCTGGACTTGCTCCAACAGGTCCTTCCTGTGCTGGGGATCCCAGAACGGAATGCAGCACTAACCCTGCCCTCTGGCAGTTCAGAGCCATTCCCTGTTGTCCTGTTACTCCATACCCTCACAGCAGGTTTGTGGGAGCTGTCAAAAAACCACCTGCCCCAACACCCATGCAGCCTCTAGCGCAGTGCAGAGGGCTGTGCACTGGGTGACAGTAGCACAGAGCAATGGACTGTACTGGGTGAAAAAGGAGCTCGTGGTCTTTTGTCTTTTCCCCATAGGATGGGCCTTTCTGTTTGCTGACAGGGTTATTTTTTCTGCCACGCTCACAAAATGTACAGACACTGCTGAGAAAATGGTGATGGTGAGCTGAGTGCCTGAAAAAATCGGTTCTCTGCTGACAGTGAGGACAAATGCAGAGGGAGAGCCTCCAAAAGGTAAGCGAAGTGCAGGCAAGATGAGAGCTGTGTCCAGTTCTGGACCCCTCAATTCAGGAACGACATTGAGGGGCTGGAGTGTGTCCAGAGAAGGGCAGCAGAGCTGGGGAGGGGTCTGGAGAACTCCTGAGGGAGCTGGGGGGGCTCAGCCTGGAGAAAAGAAGGCTCAGGGGGGGACCTTCTGGCTCTCTGCAGCTCCTTGACAGGAGGAGGGAACTATGAAAACATATTTAAGAAGGGAAAGAAAAACAGTTGTTGGGCAGATGTAAATTGCAGCCAGGGAAAAGCGGAGTGAGAACATGTGAACAACTGTTCAGACACCAAGGTGAGTGGAGAAGGAGGGGCAGGGGGTGCTGCAGGTGCCGGAGCTGAGGTTCCCCTGCAGTCTGTGGTGCAGCCCGTGGTGAGGCAGCTGTGCCCTTGCAGCCCATGGGGGAACATCGGGGTGCAGAGACCCCCCTGCAGCCCCTGGGGGAGCATCGGGGTGCAGAGACCCCCCTGCAGCCCCTGGGGGAGCATCGGGGTGCAGAGACCCCCCTGCAGCCCGGGGAGGAGCCCTTGTCAGAGCAGGGGGATGCCCAAAGGCAGCTGTGACCCCATGGGAGGCCCAAGATGGAGCAGGGTCCTGGCAGGGACCTGCTGACCCATGGAGAGAGTAGCTCTGCTGGAACAGGTTTCCCTGGTAGCGTTTGTGGCCCTGTGGGGGACCCACGCTGGAGCATCTTGTTCCTGAAGGGCTGCACCCCACGAGAAGGTGACCCATGTTGCAGCAGTTCATGAAGGACTGTTGCCTGTGGGATGGACTCACACTGGAGAGGTTTGTGAAGGACTGTCTCCCGTGGGAGGGACCCCAGTGGAGCAGGGGAAGGACTCCAACTCTGCTCCCTGAGCAGCTGCAGAAACAACAACTGACCATAACCCCCATTCCCTGTCCCCCTGCACCGCTGGGGGGCAGGAGGGAAAACTTGGAAGGAAGGAGTGGTGAGGGTAAGGTGTTTTTAAGGTTATTTTACATCTCTCTTTTTCTCTGATCCTGTTAGGAATGAATTTATTTAATATTCCCACTCTGAGTCTGTGTTGCCCGTGATGGTGACCAGTAAGTGATGTCTCCCAGCTCTTCTCTCAGCTCATGGATCCTTCATTGTATTTTCTCTTCTCTGTCTGGTTGCAGAGGGGGGGGAAAGAGTGGCTTTGCTGGGTACCTGGCATCTACCAAGGGTCAATCCACTACAGGTGGTCACCTGTTCAGATGGAGGAGACCAGGAAACTTCAACTTATTTGGTCAATGTGTGTCACCCTAGTTTATCATCTATTGCTATAAATCATACAATTGGGGCTCAAATTAAAGTAGGTCCAGTAATGGTCTCAATATTGACTGCGAATTATAAATCCGGGATGTGCCCAGTGGTCCTTCCTGTGATGCAGCAAACCAGCCCCGACCTTGCAATCGACCTCACAAGGACCAAGTGGGTCTTTGTAACCTGGAGCACCTGGACAGTGTTCACAGCATCACCCACGGGCAGGGACATCTGCAAAGTGTGGATGCTCTTACAGCCTTCGCCAAGGGCCAAGAGTCAAATCCTAAACTGGTCCTGGATCCAGCCTTCCCACAAGGTGAGAGCACTCCACCTTTTCAGGGTTTGTGGAGCAGAAGAGCTCTCAGGAGGGGGGATACCTGCACATGAGCATGGCTGCGCAGAGCCCCTCCTGTCTGCTGAGCCAGAGGCACAGGTGACAGCAGGTGAACAAACACTCACCTTAAGGGGCTGCAGGTAGAAGATAAGGAAGGGGTTCTGCAGATCCATTTGAGCTGTAACTGTTTAACTGTTCTGAAATTAATCCATTTCCTTCTCCCTGTTCTACTTTGTGCTGTGCTGTTTTCTCCAAAGGCAAAGGTTAAATTCCTCCATGCTGACTCAGAAAGGAAAGCTCTTCCTAGCTGCAGTCCCCAACTCGGTCCTTGTGGCACCTAGTGCTTTCCCTGCTAAATGGATTAATCCATTAGTACAAGGCTTTATTTTAAAAAGCTTGCATGTCACCTCCTAGGGGTAGGAAAGCACAGAGCAGAAATGTCCTGGTGTGTGGCACACAGTAACCTGAGCACCCACAGCATGAGACAACTGACTGAGGAGATGGGACAAAGGGACACAGTCCTGGGTAAGAAGTTTGTAGTAATCTCAGAGCACTTATAAGGATCACTGTTCTGGCAGAACTGCAGCCATCGTTCATAGATGTACTCTACTTTTTCCTCCATCTTTGTTTTGTGAAAACATGAGGTAGGGGAACAGGGAGGATGTCACACGAGAACTTGCAGTGGCAGAACATAATTCCGGGTGGGATATGGCCAAGGCACCTGAATTTGTGTTTTATAAAGAAGTTACAAAGAAAGGGGGAAGTAATACTGACATGCATTTGAGACACAAAGCTCATTTCCAGTCACCTCTCTGTCCTTCCCTCCTGTTGTGAAATATTTAGAATATACTGCAAATATTTAAAGAAAAAGGCCCATGCAAACAGTTCAAACCCTGTACTTTTAAATTAACCAGTGCAGCAAAGCCAGGAGGGCAAAGGGCTGGTAATGACAAAGGTCTGGGGTTAGACCTGTGACGATCCTGGGAAGTCATTCCTAGGAATACAGAGCAGCAGCTGTACTTTAGACTGGCATAGCCCTCACCTGCTTGATAGTGCCAGCTCTGTTTAGCCAAAAGGAATGGGACTGGGGCAAGTTTAGACAGATGGTGCATGGGGGTGCATGTTTATGTGAGACAGACTGGAGGGCTGTGGTTTGGAGACCAGCAAGCTGCATCTGTATCCCGTGATCTGGGCCACAGAAACTTCCTGCTTTTAGAACCACCCACTGGTGGGTGGTTTTAAGCAGAAGCTTAAAACCAGGCTGCAGCACAAGGTCTAAGCTGTGTTTTTTCATTGCAGTAGTGTAATTTTCAAACACAGGGATCTTGTAGGAAGGGTAAGAACATTCTAGAGGGAGAGAGATGGTGAAAGTTCAGGAGGGAGGCTGAGAAATAGCACACTTTTTTCCCCTGAATACTGGCTCTCAGCCCTCTGTGCCCAGAGTCCAGAAACAGAGTATCACTGAGGTAGCCTGGAGCAAGACCAGATATTTTAAAAGGCTTTTACACACCTATCACATATTTAACTATGGAGATTTGATACCACAGTTTTAAAAAAATGTTATGTAAAAAACTATTATTTAAGACCTCTTGAATTGATTTGTAGTAGAGATTTTCTTGGATAGTTAAAGCTGAGTCTGTTTGGGGCATGTATTTTGATATTCAATATAACTATCATACTCTATCAGTCTTAACTGCACATTTATCTATTCTAATGCATCAGCTCCTGTCCTTTGGTTTAGCCCTTCAGAGGTGCCTACTTAAAAATGGGTAACAAATTAATCTAACACTGATCACCAGCTAATGAAAGGCCAAATCCCCAGTTAGACCCTCTAGTAGATTTGCCATCGAACTGCTTTCAGTGAACAGAATAACCCGGGGAGAGGGTGGTTTGGGGTACCTGCCCCCTGCTTGGTCCCCACTGGATGGAGCTCCAGCACAGTCACAGCACTCCTGGGACTTGGGAATTTCTGAAGAGATGCCATTTCTGGAGCTTTTAAGAAGCAGGGTCTTTCAAGGGAAGGTGGGCAAGGACTCACTGGGAAACTTTAATGCTCTGCCAGTATTTCATAGTGGTTTCTCAATGCCTCAAAGTGCAAGGGAAGGCTTTTTTCTGCCCCCCGAATTCCTTCTCAGTACTCTTCAGGTGCTCCTTCTCTGCACTTTCCCTGTTTCAAGTTACCTGATTCGCTTTATTTTATCAAATATTTAATTGTGCTTACTTTTAACTTCGGTACTTACATGTCTGCTTTGCTAATTTGTCATTCACTGGGTTCCCAAACCACCAAGCACTGAAGAAATAAGCAGACTGTGTCTTCTTCTCCTCAGTTTCTCTCCTACCTCCTTAACGGGGCAGTTTCTCACAGCACAGGCCAGTTCGGGTGCTCCAGGGCAGGCTGTGAGGATTACCACTGGAAAGCCATCCCAGCACCCCGTGAAAGAGAACACAGGAGGAAGAACCAGCCCCTTCTGCCTGGCTTTTGTCTCCTGAAACTGCCCATGGGAAGAGGCTCCTCAGGTGCTCCTGCGGGTCAGGCCTTTCAGAGAGAGCAGCTGTCATCAATCAGGCTGTTCTGTGACCACACCCGCTTGGAACTCCGGCATTTCACAGGAGGGGGCATCTGGTAACGTGCCCTGTAAATGATCCCCCAGCTGTGGCTCTTGGGATCACCAAAGGCTGGGAGGAATTACAAGGATTTGTGGCAGTGTGCATGCACAAGGTCAGCTTCCACCTTTTAATCCTAAATAAGCGCTGGAGTTAACTGCTCCATGGGTGATTGTAGGCACTGTGAGCATTCCCAGGTTGGAAGCATTAGAATTTAAGGACAAATTAAGCAAAGATGTTAAGATTTGTACCCCCAGACTTGCTGCTGCTCTGGAGATTAAAGTTTATATGAATGCACATTCAATATGTTCTCACCCACTCTACCTTGGTAATCCTTCCCTGGTTTTCCTTTTAATCATCTATTGGCATAAGGAGTTGGAGCAGCCAGTCTGTGATTGTGGGAAAAACTGCCTGAAGAATGTTGAGATGTAAGAGAATAAAGGTCATTGTGCCCTGGCTGCTCCCCTCACCTGCCCAGTGCCAGCACACAGTCCCATTTCTACCATCTGCAGAGACAAAGGGCTTCAGGGCTGTCCAAGGATCAAATTCAATGAGGAGTTAAACCAAAAATGCTGAAGAATCCCACTCTGTGTCTCTTTTTCCTGCATCTGAGCGTGTGTGTGTGTACAGCTCTCCAACTGTCCTTAAAAAATTCATTTTAGAGATGTGTTTAATAGGATACAAACAGTCCAACCTTACCTCATCAGCAGTTTTCCTTCATGACTGAGCAGACATGGTACAAAGTCACAGCTACTACTTAAATTATCCAGTCAACTGGAAGGAAAAAAAAAAACCAACCAAACCCTAACATTGCCAGTGGCACAGCTCTGGTATCAAGGCAGATGCTGAATTTGGAATCAGAGCCTGACCTTAAGGGCTGGTTGAACTGTTCTGCAGAGATGTGCTCTAAAAATGTTACTAAGAAAAGGAAAATGAAAGAGCACCTTAAATGATGCAGCCATACTGAGATGAAAGCATCTAGGGAGTGGTTAAAAAAATCCATGCAGGAGCTGTGTGCTGGTAAAATGGATCTTGTCAAGTCTGAAAACATCAAAATAATTTAACCTTTCTTTTTTTTCCCCCAACAGAACAGGGACATGGAATGGCAGAGCTCTGCTCACCACTCACAAGGTGCCTGCTGCCACCAAGGGAGGTGAGGCAGGTGAGAGGCTGCTGTACTAAACACCTGTCTGAGCTAAAGTAAAACTGAAATCAGTGGCTTGTAACAGAATTTACTCCGGGGTAACTCAGAGCTTTCACTTTGGAAATATCATTGTCTTGTCAGATTTCAGGAAAGGAGAGGCATTGTCAAATTCCAGGAGGCTCCTAATAATTTCTAATTCTGTATTAATCTTGAATCATAGGTGATGTACACTGGCCAGGTGAATGAAGAGATTTATGCATCATACCTTGTTTCTAAGAACATTTGACACAGTATTTGAGGCCTTCTTGCTACTTGACAAACATGTGAGTTTTTGGGGTTTTTTTTGTTGGTTGGTTTTAACAACAAGGTACAGGTTGCATAAATAAGATGTTTCAATGAATCCAGATCAGAGTCTTGCAGATTTATCTTCCCTGAAACTATAGAACCTTCAGCTGAGATAATCTCAAGATGCAGATGTGTTCATTTGGGGAGTTTTCTGTTCAGAGAGGTGGTGCAGCTTCACAGCAGGGTAGTGTGGTATCGTGTCTGTCCTGCAGTGACAGAAGCCCAAGGCTGCAGACCAAGATGCTTTAGATCCACTGCCCTAAACAATCTGCTGCAAAACTGTGGATGGATAGGTATGTTAAAAAAAAAAATTCTAGCTAATTTCTGTTGCTTTGGTTTTTAGTTCAGTCAGAGCTAAAATAGAACCATTCAGTTTGGAACAAGAAGGTTCACACACTTTCTTAACCCAAAGTGACTCAAGGCCTAAATGAAACAAACCCAAATGTTTTGGTTACTATTTCTGTGCAACAAACATGTATCTTCCAAAACACCAAGTGCTAAAACTGCAGGTTTCCACACCTCTTGGGGCACACTAGGCCAAAGAGAGGAAGAAATTACAGGGTTGTGTCTTAAGGGAAAGTAAAATTAATCTTGGAAAGGCTTGGATGCAAACTTCTCCAGACAGCAGAGCCGGTGAATGTATCAACCCCTGGAGCTGTGCTGGCCCTCACAGACCACAGCAGAGCATGACAGGGGTAAGTGCTCTGCATTCCTTCAAACACTGCTCAGGAAAGGTCTGGGCTTTGGCAGATTTATGCCACATTTTGACCCAAATGGTTATCCTGAGGCAGAGAGCCAGGCCAGCTCCATGAGAGCAACACAGAAACACTCACAGGCAGTTTTCCCCACCACTTCACTCGTGGCACTTCGCTCTGGGACACAGAACTGCACCTCAGCCTGACTGCTCCGTGACACCCACGGAGAGAACAAGGCAGGGGGCACAGACCAGAACATGGGAAACTGCATCCCAACACAAGAAAACACCTTTTCACCGTGAGTGTGACTGGCCCCTGGAAAAGCCTGTCCAAAGGCTGTGGAGAAGCTGAAAACCTCGATCCTGGGCAAGCAGCCCTGGGGCACCTGCTGTGACAGGTTTTGACTCCGTGATCTCCAGCAGCCTCTTCCAGCCTCGGCTGCTCCCCTGTTCTGGAACACAGCAATGCTCCCACAGGATGATGATTCCCCCATTTCCCAACTTTCACTAACCCTCACTCCCAAGCCCTGCAGTTCCCTGCAGGCTCAGTGTCTGCTGAAGGCTGTTATTTAACCTGGCTGGAAACCCACAAACCCCAATCCTTGGCCTTGTGCTGACCAAGCAAAAAATACTTCAAAGAGATCACAGAACATGATTAAAAACAGCCTTCAGTTTACATTTTTATTACATGACTTGTAATTGCCATTATAATGATGGAGGCACAGTCTTAAAAGAATAGAAAGCATGAGACAAAATGTTTCTAGATGCAAGGAACTGTAGCAGCCCTGCATTAACATGCCACACCAGCACTCACTTCTCCATTCTTCATAGCAAAACTGAATTAAAAAAATTCTCAAGTTTAAAACATTTTGTTGGAAGTTCTAAGCAAAAAAATAGGCATAGTTCTTAATAAATAAAAATGTTTGCTTGCTTCGGTTGTGTTGTCAACTTCACTTTTTTTTTTTTTTAAATAAAATTTCAAGTGTTTTGAACTCTTAAAAGTTTAAATAAGTTTGATAAGATTCAAAGAGCAACTTTTAAAACCTGGAGCAAATATACTTTTTTATTAAATAGAGCACAGGTTTTATAAATAGACACAGAAAATAATAAAACAGACAAAGGAGTAATACAATTTTGTTTGTAACTGTGTGTTTCCAAGTGATAGTTTAAATTTCTGAATCCCACCTGTCTCCAACACGAATAAACCTATTTACATCTTAAAACATTTACATTTGGGAAAACATTTAGCTCCCACATTATTCCACCTGCACTGTACATTCAAACTGAAAGACATTTTGGTTTTTCAACATAAAGCACCTTATGTAATATTTAAATCACAAGATAAACATTGTGGAAGTCATTAGCACACCTTTGGGGAGTGTTGGACAGACAACCTGCTTTCAGAGATCTGGGTTGAATTTATCACAACCACCTTGTCCCCATCCATCCTTGGGCTCAGTTATTTCCTCTGCCCTCTCTGGTCCTCTGGCTGTCCCTCACATCCCTCCCAGCCAGCATTTCCTGTTCCTTATTCCCTGATAATCATCTCTGCACATCATTAAGTACCCTGGTTTGGAAAAGGAGTATTATTTGGAAAAGGAACGTTATTTCGTTGTAACAGGATCAAACACTGAGTTTCACAGAAAAATGGTAAACATGGAAAAACATCTGTGTTGGGACAAAGTTGGAGATAAAGGCAGCAGTCTGCTGTAAACATTCACCTACATACAGTTTGGACAACAAAAGGCAAAGTGCTCTAAAAATACACTTGGAAATAGTTTAACAAGTTCTTCATGCTGCTTTATCTACCAACCAGGAGTTCAGCCCTGACCCACCTCCCCACGTCCTGCAGGAAGAGCCTGAGGTGTCATTTCCATGCCTTACACTCCACAACCAGCACCTGCAGCGTGAAACCCCCGTCAGGAGCAGCGGCTGAGACCACCCACAGCACAATCAACGCCAGCTACGTAATTCCCTTCCACCTGCAGAATTGTGCCAAGGACAACACCGAGATCCAGGGTGGATAAACAAGGAAACTGAAATCCTTGGAAACAATCTGCATGACTGAGAAGCACGAAAACCCATCACAACATGATCAAACAGCTTTCGGGTAACAATCTGCTTTGGAAGAACAGCTCTGCTGCTGCAAAGTGAGAACAGCTCATGGAATGGCTTTGCAGTGATGTACCTCAGCATGTAACAACACTACCCATTACATACAGCTATGATCTAATTTTTTAAAATACTCTTTTCATTAGAGATATTAAAAATCCAAAATCCTGCAACAGAAATATTTTGTTTCTTAAACCAGCAGTAGCAACACATGATGTTGTTCTCACTGCAATGCGAGTACACTGATTTACTGACAACAGCCACAGCACAGCTCTTCTGCTCTCACACTGCAGGACCTGTCTGGTAGTTCTCAGATAAAATGCAAAAGCTGTTTACTCACGAGTTTTTACATCCACAATCCCTGACATCAGGCTTCAAGTTAAAAACCAGAAGAGATCTCTTTGTGAGATGCCAAACTGAACTGAGTGTTCATCCTCCACAAGCACAGCTGGTACATGTTTACACTCCATGGGCTGAACTTCCTGGTGAAATCCAACCTGACTGAGCCCAGTCAGTGCTGCCAGCAGGCAGTGGAGGTGGAGCGGGCTCAGGGAGCAACCAATGGGTAACCAGCTGCTGGGTGATGAAACTCTTTTCTCACTGAGGGTACTTTTAGTATGGATGATTTCATGATCAAAACCTGCCTTTTGATATTGCAGTTCAGTGGCACATGAGGACTGTCTCAGTTCACAAAGGCTGGATCTGAACAGTCCAAGCAAAGGGGGTTTGCACCAACCCACGGAGGGATTCCGAACCATTCCTGGTATACAGATACTTATCTTTAGGAGGAAAGACTGAACTGCAAAGATTTTAAAGGCAGTCTGTGTGACAAACTCTCCTGATTCACATTTCAGGAGTGCCAGCAGACACTGGTGGTGAGCAGTAACCACACTGGCTTCCTAAATCTAAACACTTTGGCTAATACCACATCACACTGATATTGCATTCCGATGTTGCAGAAGTTTTTGGCTTAGGAGAGGCTGGGAATGAACAAACCTCCCAACCCAGCCAACCTTCAAGCTGTGTCAGTAGCAGGAGTGTCCCAGGGCACGATGTGCAGAGCTCAGTGTGGGTGTGACCCCCAAACCTGTCTGTCTCTGCCATGCAGGAACACAGGGGGAGATCATCTGAAGCTCAGAGCGTGAAAAGCTGAAACCAGATGTTTATAAAATGAAAAGGCATTTGAGAGGAACCATTTGTGGCAGAAGGCAGGCTACGGAAACGAGAGGGGTTCAGGAAGTTCTGAAGTAAGGCACATCTCTCCGCAGACAGAACCTCCAGATTTTGCAGAGGCAGTAATTCACACTTTTTCAACGCAGTACTGAACTCGACCGTGCATAAAGTAGCCTGGTATAAGGCTGGGAAATATTGTTCTGGTTCCTTGGTTTCCTCAGTTGTATTTTGACAATTTGCCAAAATAAATGCTCTACTGCAAGCTTCATGGAATGGGAACACAGCCCTGTTTGTCAGCATCAACAGCTACGCACCAGATTTTTTTGGTAAGTCTAGATTAAAAAAGAAAACAAAAAATGCTCTGGAAAGTCACTGCAAAAACTACCTCTACACTGAAGAAGGAAGACCTCCAGAGGGATCAGTACATGCACAGACCTCAGACAGCTGTTTTGGTTGTGTTTTCATTTTGTTTCAGGTGTTCTGTTTTGCCTTAGTTGGGGTGGGAGGAGAGAGTTCAAGGCTTTCACAGCGCCGTGTCATCGTCCTCTCCAAAATCCCCCACCAGAAGCGAGTGCTTGTCTGGCTCACTGAGGACGATGCTGTTCACGGAGCGCTTGTCTGAGAAGAGAGAGTTTATAGAGGCTCTGCTGTAGTGCAGGATTCGATCCATCAGGCTCAGTGTGGGAGAGCCAGGCCCAGCCTCATCAATTCCGACGTGGACACTGATCTCCGACGGGCTCTTGTGCCTCATCTGCCCACGGGCCCTCAACTCCAGTTTCTCAGATCTTGGTTTCTGGTACCTAAGGAAGGAAAAAACCAAAACATAACAAACACCTCTCAGGTTGAAGTGAAGTACACTGAGATATGGTTAAAACCTGCCCGTGTGCTATAACTGTGCACAAGCCAGAGCCATTTATAATTTGACTGACAAGATTTCTCACAAATCCACAAAGGAATTTTCCATTCTGAACACACTTCTGACTTGTACATCCCTCTGCAAGTTAGAAACGACATTTTTAAGCACGGCTGTCTGCTAAACAGACCTGCCTGAACTGTTCTTCAAAAGGCTTTGAAATCTCTCATAGTCCCACCCTAAGTGAAAGCCCCAAACTTCAAACCTGTCCCTACTCACATCTTTAACAGCAAAGAAGAAAGAACAACAGAGACAGAGGAGGCAGCCATTGCTGCAGATCCCATCCAGGGCTGCAAAACCAACCCAATGGGCAGGAAGACACCTAGAAAAAGCAAACAACAAGAAGTTCAGAGCAGGAACACTCCATTATTCATGTATTAACACCTACAGTTTCCCACAGACTGTCCAGTTTTAGTTGTATTTCAATGTGTTAACAAACAGGATTTTAATTTAAATGACAAATATTTAATACATAAGGATTTGTGTTCTATCCCAACTGGAACTTCAGGTGAATCCACACCTGGGGGTGTCACTTGCACACTCTGAAACTCAGAGGAGAAACATCCTGCCCACCCTGCAGTAAAGCTGCTTGTTCACAGGGTCAGGCTCATTCAATAAACCTTTTACCTTGAAGTTATTTTGATGTGTTGAGCATATCCATAGTGTGGGAGGAGGACAGCTCACAGATATCCCACTGCAACACGCCCAGGCAGAGACCTCTGCCCTTACCAACAGCCAGAAGTAAAGAAAATGGAAACTCTCCCACACAGCAGTAAATCACTGCCACCTTCAACTCACTGGGCCCAATCTTCTGAGTGCAGGGAGACACTCACGTACCTGCAGCTATGGGAACTCCAATGAGGTTATAAATCAGAGCAAAGACAAAGTTGATCCGGATCCTCTTCACAGTTTTCCTTGATAAATCTATGCTTGCTACCACATCCATCAAGTCATCCTGCAAGTTATGTTTGTTGGAGAAGTCAGAGAGAAAGAAAGGCCCACATGCAGTGTCTTTATACTCCTGTTTTAAAACTAAGTACCCCACACCAGCTGCCACAGACTGTGCAGTAAGTACTCTTGTAGGCTGCTCTAGTCTGTCTGCAGAGCCCAGACAGTCAGTGCCAACCTTATTCTGGGTGCCATCGTAATCCCAGTGATGTACACAGCACAGCTCTAAGCACTGACCACAGTCTCTGTCCAGGTGGTGTTGATATGTAACCTCGTGACTGTAAACCTGGAGGTGCCGTGGGACAAATACAATTTATGTTTGCCAAAGATCAGGTCATTTTTCCTGTTTTGCCCACCCTCAAGCTTTAATTACCCCAAAACCTGCAGTTCCCAGAAGACTGGGAAGTTCCCTTCATAGAATAATCACCACTAGACTAAACAAACACGATGCAAACAATCTCTGCTCCAGTCCTCCCGGTTTACGGAGGCTGTACACCTCAGGGGAGATCTGCATCATTCAGCACATCCTGAGCACTCCAACCCCTCTTTTCAGCTCACTTTTAGTTCTTACCCTAATGAGCACCACATCAGCTGCCTCAATGGCCACGTCAGTGCCCGTGCCAATGGCAATGCCCACGCTGGCCATGGCAAGGGCCGGCGAGTCGTTGATCCCGTCCCCCACCATCGCCACCCGCTTCCCTTCGTCCTGCAGCTGCTTCACTTTGGCCACTTTGTGGGAGGGAAGAACCTCTGCGAACACTTTGGTGATGCCAACCTGAAGAGAGAGAAAGGACATGACTGTGTTGCAGCTCTTCTAGTCCCTGTTAAAGCTTCTGCCCGGAATAATGTGACTGGGAAGGGTGAAACCTGTGAAACTCTTGAGCTAAAGACAAAACCCATCACGGTTGATGGGTTCATTCAAAAAGGCTTCTTGCATTGCCCCCCCTCTTATTCCAAATTTTTTTTCATTGCCATCTTTCACAACAGACCAGTTCTATGCCAGCCACCAGCAGTATCAACACGCCACAACAAGCCCAGCTTCAAACCCAGACACAGGAGCACCAGCTCACCTGGGAGGCAATGGATCGGGCTGTTTTGCTGTTGTCACCAGTCATGAGGACAACTTCTAACCCCATGCTCTTCAAAGTGTAGACTGCCAGCTCAGCCTCTGGCTTCACAGTATCAGCAATAGCTATCAAGCCACACAGCACTCCTAAAGACACAGAAGGAAAGCGTTTGTAATGAAGGCGTTTACTGCTTTAGAAGGAAACAAAAAAGTAACTTTTCCCTCCTCCCAGTAAGACCAGTTCCAAACCCAGTAATATTGACAGCACAAAGAATGAGAACAGGTATCAAGGCAGCAAGGTTTAAAGCAATACAGACCATGGACTATCCAACTAGAATAAAAAAATACCTTTTCTCTCCTCTCTTCCTCGTTGCTCTCTTTGAGCTCTTTGCTCATGTCCAACCCTCCTGTCAGCCAAGAAAGGCAAGACAAGGTCTTTCTCACAGCAAAGTGCTGCAAAACTAGTTAATGACCTCTCTTCAGCCCATTATTCTGCTTCAGGTACGACTGCTATGACATCATTAGTTAATAATTCCTATTTATGTGATATTTTCCATGACAGTCAGTGACAAGTGAAGCTCAGAACAAAGCAGCAGCACTGAACTCACTCACCATCCACAGCTGCCAGAACGGCCGTGCGGCCCCTCCGCTCGTGCTCCATCATGGCTTTATCAACCTCGCTCCTCACCAGGAGCCCGTTCCTGGTCATCCACTCCCGGTTCCCAATGAGAACAGAGTATTTCTGAGCAGTCACAGTAGCTGAAGGAAGAAAAACACAATCCTACCATCACATGGATTAACTAGGGAGCTTCCCTTCAGCTAATCCCACCCAGGTTCTCCCAGCATGCAGTGAAATAGCACTGCAGAGAATTCAAACAGAGACAGTTTTCTTGATACTTCCTGCCCTGCTGAACTCCTCGTGTGTTCTGGATGGGAGAGGCACCAACATTTTTTCAGTGCTGGGCAGTTACCATGTCAGAGGACCAAAAATCCCAGGTCAAATGACGATAAAGGACCAATTCCCCTTCTTAGCCCTTCTAATGTAACAGCCCAGTGCAGTTGAAAGAGATCTCTAACAATGAGCTGTTCTTGAGTGAAAACCACCCAGTTGTGCAAATATACTTAATTTTGGCAAGCATGTGGCAACTTGGGATAAAGTAAAGTAAGACCAGAGAGAGCTGACAGACAACTCCTGTATGATTTTCCAGCCCCATATTCAATATGTAACTTGAAACTGTGTTTAATTTAAATGTTCTGAGTGATGTGTGAGCACAAAATAAACTAATGACCAACTAAATAATGTGTGCCTTGATGCCAGCCCAGTTCTTCGGGACAAAAATAAGTGACCTTACTCTTGAGGATCCTAAAGGCACAAAAGCAAAAATTGTTCCTTTTATCCTCTAAAGCAGAATTAACTTACTTGGTAGCTCAGCATCAATAATCAAAGCAGACTGCACTGATTCATCTGTATTTTCCTCAATTTTCACGAGAGTTGCGTTTTTGATATTGTTTTCTTCAACCATTCTATTTTTCCTGTAGAGTAATGCTTCAATATTGGTGACTTTACAACTAATGCCACAGCCTGGAACTACCTGAAAATCTGTACATGTTCCAAGGGTTTCCAGGTCCAGTTCCTAGAGAGAAAGGATGGAAAGGGAGGAAGTTTTTAAATATATATAAAAGCATGTCGTATTTACAAAGCCCACAAAATAAAGTGCACTCGAACGAACAGGAGGAGGGAAATAATCAATTATCAAAATCTAACTTTGAGTACCCATCTAATATGGTAGGAAGTACTTTATGTTTCAGCTTTCCCAAACAAATGCAGTAAATATTCCATATGCACAAATAGTCTTGTGTTATTTATGAAGTACTGCGAGAGAGGTTCTTCTGGAACACAAACTGCTCCTCCCCTGTATAACTAACTCACCTTTTTGCAGTATTTGGTTATTGCTGCTCCAAGAGGGTGCTCACTGTTACTCTCTGCAGTCCCCACTACTGCCAGCAGTTTATGACGAGGTAGTTGGTTACCCTCCACCAGAAACTTCACCTGCATCACTTCTGGAGTCCCGTGGGTGATGGTCCCTGTTTTGTCAAATACAACCACCTTCACCTGCAGCACAACGGGGAGATTTGATTCAGTGAAACAAACTTTAAGGTACAGGTTCCTCAGGAAACCACCGCTTTTAAAGACACTTATTGACACAGACCGATGACCGACGTCCCTGACGCACACAGGACCATCCTGCTGGGCCCACCTCAGGATATCCCACCGTCCGCTCCCACAGCAGTCGGCAATTCCCCCGGACCAGGCTGGGAAGGCCTTGCAGCGACGCCCCCCCAGCACTCACCTTGTGTGCCATCTCCAGGGGCTCCCCCCCCTTGATGAGGATGCCGTTCTGGGCCCCCACGCCCGTGCCCACCATGACGGCCGTGGGGGTGGCCAGGCCCAGGGAGCAGGGACAGGCGATGCACAGCACGGTGATGGAGGCCTGGAAGGCGAAGCGGATGATCACCTCTGCCGGAGAGATGCTCTCACTGTAACCCTGGGGAGGGCAGAGGGGCCGCTCAGGGGAGAGGCTGAGCCACAGAAACAACACACTCAACTACACATTGCCTTGGGTGTGGGAAAAACCTGCACATTTATCAGCTTATTTACTGTTAAAACTGAAGCATGAACAAATTATACAAAAGCTCAGAGTAATGAGTAAGCTCATGACTAATTAACCAAGTTCTGTTCTATGTTGCATATACCCATGACTGTTTTATTTATAGGACATCTTCCTAAACAAGGTACCCCATGCCTTAACTTTCACCTCCTAATAAAAGATACTGTATCAATACAGTAAGGAAGAAAAAACCCAACCAGATATGACATGAAGACTGGTTTCCTGAAAGTAATAAATTCTAATCAGAAGTACTCTTGAACCAAGAGACCTGTGATCTAAGCAACCCTAAAGTCCAGGCTGGGATCCTGACCCTCCTCTGGCATCTGGAATGAAGATGAATTTACACAGAGCTCTGCTAACAGAGCTGGATGCAGACTTGGAGCTTGTGACACAAGGGACTTCTTTTCCCCACAGAGAAGGGATGGATGGTGGGAAATTTTTGATGTTAGTATTTACATTTTTTTAATTAACTTTTTTTTTTTTTAAATACTAACTTCCAGGAGTTGATTCATTACTGTGGATTCTTTCTTTAAGTATACATGTAGGAATGATATAGTGTAAAAAACCCACATAATGTAAAACTGTAATAACAAGAACAATAATAGTCAGCAACTGCCTGCAAGGACAATTCAGAAAGGGAACCACTGCAGTCTAACAGAATTGCAAGGCTGTTTGTTAAATATTTCAGAAGGTGTTTAAGGAGACTTACTTACCAGAAAGTACTTTTCCACTATTCCAAAATCCACAAACCCAATTATAATCCAGGCAAGGAGGGTAACCACAGAGACAGCCACAATAAAAGGAACGAAGTAGCCACTAAGTTTGTCTGCAAATTGCTGGATGGGAGCCTGGGAAGGAGAGACAGGTCACTCAGCAGCATCACGGTGACTCCCCTCTGTGTCAGACTCAGTCACAGCTGCTGCAGCACACTTGGCTTGCCACAGGTTATAATTGAGATTATATTTAGAGATTGCCTTCCTAAGAGGATGAGGCTTGGCACAGGAGCCTCTATCAAAGTCCTTCCTCAGCAAGAACCCTCATTATGCAGCTGCAATTCAAATCTAAACAAACTCAGCCACTCCCCAAGTGACGTGGTGTGCTGATACCTGGTGTGAGTTTGTTGATACTCTACCTTTGAGGTCTGGGCCTCCTCCACGAGTTTAACAATCTGGGACAGAGTGGTGTCGGCTCCCACGTGGGTTGCTGCGATCAGCAGGGACCCGTTCTGGTTGATGGAACCTGCAATAACTGTGTTGCCAGGCTTCTTGGTCACAGGCATCGCCTCACCTGGGGGAAGGGCAACAACAGATTGCTGAAAAATGTACCTTTGTAACAGCCCCCAACTCCTCATGAGAGGGAGAACACGAGTTTCACCTTCCCCTCCTCAGGTTTGTCGAAAGGAAAACGTTTCTACATTTGCAGAAAGCAAATGCTCACCTGTGATGAGAGATTCATCTACCATGGAGTGTCCCTCAATAACACGACCATCCACTGGGAATTTGCCTCCTGGGACCACTTTGACAATGTCTCCCCGTTGAACCAGCTCCACATCAACCTGCTCTTCACTGGAATGATGTAAATGTGTTTTAGTAAGAGATTCAACTGAAGTGACCCAGTGCAAAAGGAGCTGTCGCTACACACGAAGCACAATCCCACTGCTTGACACTTAATGCATACAAAAATTTACAGAAAAAAGGCCATTTTAAAGAGGACTATGACTATTTTATCATAATTTTATTTACTTTCCAGTTAAGGAAATCCACTAATTGTCTTATCACAGCAAAAATCAGCAGTAAGTCAATAAACCACATCAGAGCAGTGTTAATTCTTCTGTATTTTAACATTTTTATCTGCCAGCAAATCTGAAGTTATTTGCTTCATGGCTCTGTCGAATGGTAACATTTGTCTCTGAATTAAGCATATTAACAGTGAAAAAGGAACAACAGAAAAAGCAAATGACAAAGCAAGATACCTTAAAAGAACGTTATCAGGGCCCAAGGTAACAATAGTAGCTTCAGTAGCTTGTAATGAAATTAGTCTTGCCAGGGCTTCTGAGGTTTTACCCTAGAATAATAATTTTCATATTTTGCTGACTATACTATTAAAAAAAAAAAAAAAAAAAAGCTGGGTAAATGACAACTGCATGTGTTGCAATTTACCCTATTAAGAAAACACCGACGGATAATAAGTCACTTCATGTTTTTACTGGTTCAGTTACTAAAGATGATTTATACAGCACAGAAGGCTGAAAGAACCAAACAAAGCTTTCTCACAGGACACTGTTTTAAATACAGATGACATTCTGAAGTGATTCTTAGTCTTGCAGCTATGGTGGATTTTTATTTCCCTTACCTTTGCCACGTGCTCCAGCCACCGGCCCAGCGAGATGAACACGAACAGCATCGGGGGGGTGTCAAAGAACGTGACAGGGTTTACTTTTGCTTTCTCAGCCATCGCCACCAGGAGAATAACGAAGGAGTAGAGGAAGGCAATGGAGGTGGCCAACACAACGAGCACGTCCATGTTGGCAGTGCTGTGTTTCAGTGCCCTGTACGCCTGGATGTAGAAGTGCCACCCTCCAAACACCTGCAACGAGGGTATTTTACACACACTCGTAACACACACACAGCATTTCCACCAGAGAGGGAGACACAGGAGCGGTTTGTGTTCTTTGCCTTTACCATCTCCTCCTGAGCAAGCTCCCACCTCCTCCCCGTGGCCACTGGTGTGGCTCAGCAGCTGCCTCAGGTGCTTTTTGGGCGCCCAACCCCTGGGCACTGCCTGCCCTGTCCACGACAGTCTCTGGCACCAATTATTTCGGCAACAGCGAAAGCACATAACAACCTCAAAGGCATTTTGCATCAGCATTAGACTCACTTTTCATATCTACTTTCTTCCCAGCCTTCCAGGTTAACTGTTTAAGCCCAACAAACCAGGAGTTGTCATAATCCCACTTACCTGTACAGGGACACAGAGCAAAAAGGACAGAAAATTCATAACAGACAATCCTGGCAGGAGCTGGTAGTCCAGGACCATGGGGGAGTGAGGGGCCTCCCTCTCCTCACTGCTCATGTTCTGATGTGTGTGAGCATTCGAAGGATGACCGTTCATCACCATCATGTAAATCATCAGCCCCATGACAGGGATACAGAAAACAAAGCTCACGACAAAAGACCTTTTCCACCTTGGATTTAAAAAGAGAAAGAAAGAAAAACAACTCGTATTGCAGTCAAGTGCTGGAGAACTTTTCAACCAGCAGCTCTGGACAGTCACAAAAGAACCCCATAAATTTATGGTTGATTAAAAAAGAAGAATCAAAGATATTTACAGAATCTAAGTATGTTCAGGAATACTTACTGCCTGATTTCCTGTTTGTGATCCAGATGACTAGCAGATCTATCCTTTTTGACTAAGGAAGTAGTGAAACCTAAATCCTAAGGAAAAAAAAGCATAATAAAAAAGAGAACAGTCAGTTTTAAAATACACTTTGTGGTCAGTTATTGCCAGATTACTGGTATGGTGCCAGCCTTACCTTTGATTTACTTTATTAACATTTCTGATATGATAGTTACTATTGTTTAGTTACCTTGCAAAGAGAGAGAAGCAATCTGTTGTAAAAAATCAACCTTTCTAGAATAAAATGCTTTTCTTAAAATGTGGCTTTCCAAAATGGTTTTTCCTGAAGCACAGAGAAATCGAGGGAGAAAGCTGACAAACATATTTCACCTCTCACCTGCTACAGCACTTAATTTTTAACTGTGATTTATTTTTCTACAAACCTACAGCTGGTATCTCCAACTCTACCATAGCCTGGTTTTTATAGTATTTCTGTTTAAAAGTTTTAGGCCAAGTTGTAACAGAGCATTTCTGAGCCAGAACACACGTATTAGTTGCAAAAACCTGCACTGAGAAGAAAGCAGATGGAAGAAGACAGATCTATTTTTTCAATTTAATAGCCTTCCCTTCTGTTTCTGGGGTGTGTTAACTCCAGATAGGATGCTGGATATTTTATGAGACTTGGTGCCTAAATGAAACTCACCTTGATCACTTGTATAACATCTCGAGGGCCAACAGCCTCAGGGTCATATTTGATGTGTGCTTTGTTGGTAGCAAGAGCTACTGAGCAGTACAAAACACCGTTAGTCTTCATGAGGGTGGATTCTATCTTGTGCACACAAGAGGCACATGTCATGCCTCTCACCTGAAAAATGAAGGTTCCTTCCCGTTATCAAAACCACGGCTTGTCTGGTAAATGGATCTTAAAAAGCAGGAAAAGTCCTTATGACTGTCCTGCCTTATTTACTGCTTTGTTCTGGGGTTTGAAGTGGTGAGATGGAGCTCTAGTGGAGGATGAGCTACAGAATCGGAGAATGGGTTGGGTTGGAAGGGATCTTACAGACCATTTAGTTCCACCCCCCTGCCATGGGCAGGGATGCCTCCCAAAAATGGTGTTGCTCGGGGGCCCATCCAACCCTCCTAGAGGAAGCAGAGCATAGAGACAAGCCCTACTAAGGTTCTGTTGGCTCTTCAAGCTCAGAGCTGGGTCGACTCAACTTCAAAAAGTGAATTCTGGCAGTAAGAAGAGTAATCAGAAAAATACAGGAATACTTCTCTGCCTTCAGTGTAGTAGCAGTGAGCCAGCAGAGCCTGCAGGACCACATATCATTTGTGATACACACCTGAGGTACTTCGATATTCTTTTTCTGAATTAAGCTCTATCACATGATTAAACTTCAGGAAGTGGAACACTTGCACAATAGATAAAAGCAACAGAAGCCGAGGGTGTGGGGCTTTAATTACTAACTTACAACAAGTTCCAGAATTCCATCTCCTTCACCACAGTTTTCCATCACGGTGGCTCCAAATCCCAGCTCCCGAATGAGCTCTGCGATGGCTGAAGGGTGTATGACAGCAGGATTGTACCTCACCTCTGCCTTTCCCGCCATGAGGGCGACGAGTATCGAATGTATTCCTGGGAAACAAAACGTGGGAGTAGCAGATCAGGTTCAAGAAAAATCCTGCACTTAAAAGTAAAATGAGGGCACGACAGAATTTGAAACTGGGAAAGGTACCATATTGTAAATAAAGCAAAATATGTTGATTTTTGGAAGATAAACCAACAACAGAACCACAGCACCTCAGTGTAGGTGTGACAGATAAAAGGATGAAAGGCATGTTTCTAACAGGCTAAATACAAATATTCTGTCCATGCTATATGAAAAGATGATCTATTTTTACTCCAAAGAAGTTCTTCTAAAATACAGTGCTGTAACTTTTTCTGATCTGCATTTATTATTTCTAGAACCCTTTTCTTCAAGGCAGAACACGCACAAGAAAGGGCAGATCTAACAGTCAATCCTATCGTACACTGAAATAATTAAAATCCAGGTTAACCTGGAACACATCCACCTTCATTACAATAATTAAACACAATCTGCATTAATGACTGTTTGCCACATCACAATCATGCAGCCATTTGTTTAATGAGACAGACAGGCATGCCCTGGCTGCCAGAGCTAAAATTAACTTGTGTCTCTTTAATCCACACTAATACTGTCCCACTCTAATAACTCCTTCCCCAGCACACACAGAGTTGCTTCTGCTCTTCAGCTGCACACCTGGGCACCTCCCTCCAGTAGGAAAGATTTGTTTTCCTTTCAAAAGGATCCACATTTGATCCCTCCCCTCTTTGGAGCACTCAGGTGCTGTTTTTGTGAGGGCACTCCCTGGCCAGCATGTCCATAAGGCAGCAGGAACGACCCAGTTCCCATCCCGTGGGCTGGAGGTGAGCAGGCTCTTCTCGCTCCTGGAACACCTGCAGTGCCCTTCTCCTGACAACCCAGCCATGAAAAATGCTGTGCAAACGCCAGATGGATTCTCCCAAACAAACAGGAACGTAACAGCTCGCACTGACACACGTCTTACCATCTTCCCTCCTCAGATTCCTCTCGATGTTGGCCACACACGAAGCACACGTCATTCCTGTGACCTGCACGTAGCACTTGGAGATGGTCTTTGTGTCCTGCCTCCCGAGGTGGGCTGGGGGCACTCTGGAGGAGGGCTCAGGTTTGTGAGAGTCCAGCTGTGCTTCAGGTGAGGGCTGAGCTCTGGCCACAGGCAGTTCTGCCTTCGCTGGAAAGGAGATTGCAGTTCGTGACCTTATGAGCAGCCACTGCAGTGAGGTGTGAGCTGCAACTACAGACTGCTCTGCATCTACACTGAAAATGGAAACTGCAGTGCTTTGTCAATCAGATCCATCCACCTGTCTGTCACCAGAGAGTCAGCAACAGCAAACAAGACAAAGGGTTGGGCCACTGATTAACTCACTGCTTTGCTACTGTTTTTCCTTTTGCCTTTCTTCATTGTCTTTGTTCTGTTACACACCCTTTGTCCTCTTCTCTAGGCTCTAAGTGGAATGTCTGCATTGCAACCTTAGTTTTACACACAATTTTATTGAGTTTACCTGGAGCACAAAGCTGAATCCGTAAGCAAGTGCATGTTTCATAAGCAAAGTCAGTGATTTTGACCTTGGAGAAGGGCTCTGGAACTAGAGACATCTGTTCCTTACAGCAATTCAGGGAATGCTGTGTTTGTGCAGGAGCAGGGCAAAAGGAATTAAATGGGAGCACCCAACCACTTCTTCAGTTACTGCCATAAAATAGCTCATGTACTGTATTTGTTGATATTTAATCTTACTGGATCAACAAGTGGAGCTTCCCTGTTCCCTTGGGAAGCTTCTCTTCCTATTCTTATTTGCTGGAGGTGGAGGTGAGAATCTGGGAGGGGCACACCTAGGACAGTCATCCCACACAGATGGACAAACATCTGCCTGCCCATGGGAGGGAATGAACTAATTCCTTGCTTTGCTTGCAGGGGCAACTTTTGCTTTACCTATTAAACTTATCTTTATCTAATCCACAGAGTTTTTCTCTTCTACCCTTCTCTTCCCCCTCCCACCATGGGTGGGAGCAAATGGGTGGTTGGTGCTGAGCTGCTGACCAGGGTTCTCCCACAGCATCATCATTTTAACATTCTCAGTGATGACCACACTCTTCAGACTCCTCAGTCATGCCTGAGTCTGGTTAAATCTCCCTTCACTAGTTAGCCCACAGGAGCCAAGACTTAAATAATTCAGTATTAAAAGAAACTTCAGCACAGCAATCCAAATTATTCTTCACAGCTAGCAAAACTACAATTCCATATTCATGCCATGAATATTATAAAGCAGCAAACAGGAACAGCATTTGAACACTAATATTTATCTGACATTTGTATTTCCAGGCATCTCAATAATTTAATTAATCTGATGTATTAAAGGCTGTGCACGCATCTCTAATTATCTCATTGTCAGAGAAGACAGAAAGCTTCGCCTGGCAAGCACAAAGTGTGTGTCAGCTGCTGAATTTCATCTTGGGTCGTACCAAAGGCTAAAAAAAACCCCAGGCAATCCTTTTGAATTTAAAAGTTTAACATGTCATTACCTGGAAGAGATGCATCGAATCCCATGTCCTCTATTGAGGACCGCAGGTCTTCTGGGCTTGTCTGCAGCGGGTCATATTCTATAGTCCCGGTTCCATCGGAGAGAGAGACACGCACAGATTTCACACCTGGCTTTTGGGACACGACTCCCTCGATGGACTGCACGCAAGAGCTGCAGGTCATCCCCTCAATACTGACCACAACAACTTGAGTGAGTGGCTGGCCGGGATCCTTCAGAGCCGGGGGAGGTTTCAGGGGAGACGCCAGCGAGGGGAGAAGTGCCACACTGTCGTGCTCCTCGGGAAGGCTGACTTTGAACCTCTCAGGAGACACGGCCTCTATGGCTTTCCTCAGCCTGTCTATGCTAATTAAATTGGGGTTGTAGTTTATAACAGCAGATTTCTTCTCTAATGAAACAACAACACCTGTTACCGCCGGGAGTGCTGAGACAGTGCCCTGGATGTTGAGGACACAGGAATTGCAGTGCATCCCATCGACTCTGAACACAACTGTCTTGGTCCCAGTGCCACTGGAGGTTTCCCTCTGTGCTGGCTCAGAGCCTTTGGGCTGGGCATTCCTCAGCCTCTCCAGGTCGATCATGCTGAGCTTCAGGGCTCTGGGCTGCTTCTTGAAGGACGCCGCGAAACCCGCTGCTTCAATCTGATGTTTTATTTCTTCTGCTGTGATTAGGTGAGGCTGGTAGATAACAACAGCTTCCTGATTGTCCAGAGACACTGGAATTTAACAATCAAATAAATGAACAGAAGTGTGTGTTACTGCTCTAAACGTAACAAGCACATCAACAGGTCTTGTCAAGGCTTTCCAAGAACACTTGAAATGGTCAGAGAAGCAAATGCAACAAAGGAGATTTCATTGGTTTGGTAAATATCAAACAACTTAGTTCTTCAGCTATTTTTTTGTCTAGTACTACAACAATTTTCAACTTCTCTTTCCTAAATTTTTTGCTCTTTCCCCAGGACTTTAACAAAGGGCATCAGTACTTCTTATTAAATTTATCCTTTTATTAGGATATGTGGCAATAGGTTAATGCCAAAGCTAATTATACAGATAAGTTGATCTTGCCTTTTAGATACAATTATATACATGACAATACAAATTTTTAATTTAACAGAAAAGATAAACTAATATCAATTAAAACATAAAAACAACATCTTGTATTAGAGTTTCTATAACTGGTAATAAAGCTATGGAGCACAACTGCTCCAGGCTCCCAACCAAGATACAAAGCAACCACTCTCACAGATGTAACAGCAACAGCCTCCCCACAATTTGGGCCCATTTCCTCACTGCTAGTTCAAATTAAACATGTAACTAAATACCCAGCACCACAAACAGTCACACACTCAGCTCTCTCACATCTCCACAGTGCCACCCAAGGACAGCATGGCCAAGTGACACGAAGATACACCAAGGTTTTACCTCTAACCCGCTGAATTCCTTGCAGTTTTCCAAGCCTGCCCTCGATGGTGCTGGTGCAGGAGTGACAGGTCATCCCGTCCACCTTCAGGCGCAGCACAGCACTGCTCGCCTGAGACCAGCTGGAGTCCTCCCGGGTTCCAGGGCTCACCTCTGCTGCAGAGACATTTAAATCTACTCCTGGCACCATCTGCATAATCTGCCTGCCGTTTATGATGGAAGAAATGAAAGTCACCACTGCGGTTCTTTGGTCAGAGGAGACTTTCACATCCAGGATGCCTTTGTTGTTCAGCAGCGTGGCACAGATCTGCCTGGGCGTTAGGGCTGACTGCGGAGGGATGGTGAGGAAAACAGTGTCAGGTAAAACAGGCTGTGGGTTTGAATCAGCCAGTGTAGCATCAAATCCCATGTCATAGATGGCTTCCTGCAGGGTCACTGGAGTCTGGAGCTTGGAGTCATAAATGACGACGGCGTTCTTATCCTCCAGGGAGACCTTGGGAGGCAACAAACACAACAATTCACCAAACTGCAAGACAAAGAATCACTAAAACTGCATGAGACTAGAAATCACTTTTACTTGCAAAAATTAGTAGCACTTGTCCAGCATAACTTTATTCCCACCTCGAGGAGCAAAGCCCCACCAGCAGCCACCGAGTGACTTCTGTGCAACAGCCGGGCTGGAAGGAAGAGATCCCACCCCTTACCCCCAGTTTCAGAATCCTCTCCAAGTCCCTCTGGCCACTTTTACTTACGACATCCAGACAGCACCAATGCATTTAATGAAACTTCCAGAGCCAAATTCTCCTGAATTATGACTAACCCAAAAGAGCCCACAGAAAAAATTCAAATCAGTTCTCAGTAATTCTAATGCAGTTAGCAGTAATCACCCTCAGGCTACAAGGATGGAAGCAAACACTCCTGGAAAAACCCACAGCTTTAAGTGGCAGTGGAAGGAGCCAAGTATTTCCAGGCACAGGAGGCGCAGGCTGGTAACTTGCTGGGAGCAAAAACCTGCATCAGACTTCACTGAACAAAATTCGATTTGGAAACCTGATATACGAAGCTTTTTTTCCTCTCTCTGTACATTTTGGTGATCCAGGGACGTCCTGATTTGGTATTAACCTTTCCCATTAGATGGTACAAATATCCTCAATTTAATTTTCTCCCAAGGGATGGTAAATCAAATATAATAATTGCAGTTTCCAAAAGGAAAAAACGAAGCCTGCCAGAGGCCCAACACATTGCCAATTCAATTCTGTCTTTCCTCTGGGCAGAGCTACAACCTAAAGATCACAGTCATGATGAAATTAAATCAGCTAAATCATTTTAAGAACCACCTCTCCTCATTTCTGCCCCAATTATGGGCCCTTGCAGAATTAGCAACATGGACATTTATTGGTTTCATTGCAGTTGGAGGCAAAATAATCTAAGAGCAGCTGTTGGTCTGTATTAGCCATCTAACATTCCCACCCCTTGCTGACCTAACTCATAATCACTAAACAAAACCCTGTTTTAGTGTTCTCAGAGAATTTTCTGAGTCAAATGATGACTGAACCATAGCTCTGATGCTGCAAAAAGGATAATTACTAAATATGTCCTCTTAATGTTTCTCAGAGTCCTGTTCTACTCAGACTACATTTTTGTAATACAGTTTTCAAAACAGTATTCAGCTTTGGGAATTTACCTTAAAACCTAAATACAAAACTCCTAATATTGTCCTTTTAAAAATTTGCCTCATTCCTCATGTAAAAGACAGTATGGGATGCACATTGTCTTGAATCAAGTAAAGGAGAAATCTCTCCTCCCTCTGCTATCTGAAGTCAACTGTATGTTCTCAGAAACAGCTGAGAAAACACAAGGCTGACGAGATTACATTTCTTGCTAGAAAAAGGAGAAAGGGAGGATTCTGAAATCCAGTTATTTGGGGGTATTTTACAGGCTGCTTTTAGCCTTCATCTGACTCCAGTGACTGATGTCACCATGCACAGAGGGCTGTTCAGTGCCCCAGGGTCCCGGTGTCAGAGCACAGACTCACATCAAAGCTCCACTACAGCTGAAGGAAGATGAAAAATTACGTGTCTTGTAAATATTGCTGCTCTTCACCAACATTCCCATGTGGGTACAGGAACATCTACTTCAGGCAAAGGAAAACTGCACTGAACCACTGCACCTCTTGCCTCTGCAGGGAAAGTGCACCACAATGAGCCCTTCAAAACCAGCTACAGGTAATGACCACATGCACCCCAAATTAACACAGTGTGCCCAGTTCTGAGAAGGAAAGTATTTGTCAAAGGCATTTTTACAGAAATAGAAATGAACTTTTGATGATACCAGGAAGATACTGCTTTCTTTGGAGTAAAATCAACCACTACAGCACGATTTCAGAACACAGATACTCAATAATTAAACTTGGCAGTTTTCTGTTGCTGATATTGATAAGACTATTTCTTCTACCACAGACTGGGTAACAAAATTAATAGCAATCTCCCAGCTTTTCAATTGTTTCCATTAATAAATCTGCTACGAAATTACGTACTGTATAGGGATGATCAGCTCACCCTGGAATACTCTACAATCTGCTGTTTTGCCCAAGACCAAAAAAATACTAACAAAATATTGATTTCTCCTCCAAGCTAAGAAAAAAAGTTAAAATCAAGGCAGGCCAAGGAAACCTGAATTTTGGGAGCAGTTCAGGATTACAGTTCTGCTGCCCTTTCTCTCATTTCCTCATGGACAGTCCAAAGGAAAGGAAACTTCTAATGCTTGAAAGACCTGTCAAGACTTTCCTATGTTACCTGGATTTCCTGCTACTCTTATTTCATGGATCACAACAGAAGAGGGTTTTTTTCACGGTGAGTCAACTACCTGGACACCTCAAGCCCACAAACACTTTTGAACCTGTGCAAGTGACCTCTGAGCACCATCAGCATTCAGAATACACTCTTCCCGCATTATTTTCCTCCCTTGGTGCAAAATTTATCATGGTTTCCCACACAAGGACAAAGCTTTGTAGAAACAGTGACAGTGTCACTTACTTTAATGTTATGGATTCCATTCATCTTCCCAACATGCTGCTCAATGGTCTGAACACAGGAACTGCAGGTCATCCCCTCCACACCGATGACCACGGATTGGGCCTCCATTGTGAATTCCTACTCAAGTCTTCTCATTGCTGTTGGCTAAAAACAAGTAAGACACTAGTTCTTAAATCATTTCACAATTCTGAAATGAAAACAGGGATGCAGTGGAAGGTGTCCCTTGGGTGGCAGGGGTTGGAACAAGGTGAGTTTTAAGGTCCCTTCCAACCCAAACCATTCCATGAATCTGTGATTTAACAAATGTCACACTGAGCCACGTGTAACTCCAGTAGATATTACCATATGAGCAAAGCTGTACAGAAAGATACTCTGAAGAGTATCATTACAATGTTGGTCATAAAAACATACCCAGAAAAAATTACTGAACCTAAATGAAATTAATTTGTAGAAATAACAGCCAATGCAAAGGACTCCTTTTGCCAAACGAATAAACCCTTCAGTGACAGGGGGAAAGAGGGCAAAAGAAGTGACTTTCAGGTTTTTTTCTTAACATTTCGAAAATCTGCATTATTTTTCCAGTGACAGAGAGGTTAGTGACCAGGAAAATGATCCCAGTTAATGCCTGGCTGCAATGGAAGCAGCAAAATGTGATGACTAATTGAAGAGCTGAAGTTAAGACCTGCTTAACTCATTTTGCTTATCCTGAAGACCTATCTTGGAAAACTAAATTACGTTAATAACGTTGAGTAAAATTAGTTTTCTTGCTTCTTGGGGACATTTCCAAGCTGTTCCCTGTTACAGAAGGTCTGGAAGTTTCTGGTTTCACTTTGAGTTGTGTTACAAACCATGTAAGAACACGAGAAGTTTCATCATAGAAACAGGTTTTACCTCCCCGATGCACAAAACTAAATGCTGAAACTTTAATTAACAAGAAGCAAAGACAGTGTAAAACTGGGAACTAGTGACTTTTTCAGCAGATTAAATACACCTCAACCCTGCCAAGAACAGAAATAAGACAAGTACACCTGAAGAGTTATTACAGATCTCACTTCTCACACACACAAGTGTTTGTATGTATTCACACATTACAGACACACAGAACCGTCACCTGACACCCAAGAATTATCAATCAGCAGAATAGTGTGTTTTAAGCAAACTTGATATAGCAGATTCTTTCTCAGACTCGTCTGCACACTTGGAGGTACCTTAAAAAACTCTGTAAGTCACCCAAGAAAACACCTGCTTTCATGTCCCGCTGAAATGTGATCCTCCCTGATGACCTCAGTTCTTCCCTAAGGAATGCTCAGTCCACACAGAGCAAACAAAGACATCATTGTAACTCCACAGTCTGGGAGCAGCCGAATATTCCCCCAAGCCTGAAGTGCAAATAAAGTCACAAGAAGTCCTTGACTTACAGTGCACTCTGTGAACACAACCAGGCACACAGAACTAACTAAAATGGGACACAATGGACTATCACAGACAGAGACAACCTGTCCTCTAGTCAGGTTTGGACAGACACGAGTTCGAAAGCATTTCAGGTACACGATCAGCTTGAACTGCCCTGACAACCTGCACAATTACTGTATTTCGAAAACAAAAATAAGGAAATACTTTAGCTGTGAGTTGCTATCTAAAACAATCAAAGATTGGCAAGATGCTGCCTTAGAAGTGGGAAACAGCTCCAAGTCAGAGCCTGCTGACTTGCCTGTTCTTTGGCAAACTACAGTACAGAAATATCCATTTTTACAGAAACTAGGATATGTGTTAAAGTCTTCCTTCAGGTCCTATGACAAACTAACAGCAGCCTGTGGCCAGTGAACCAGCACTGTTGAAGGGATGACATTAACCATCAGCACTGCTACCAAATGCCCACCGATGCATTAAAACCCCAACTGCTTATATATGTGAAAATAACATTAGACTTTTTTGCTATCTATTATTATTATTATAGCTTGTATGCACAAAGTATTTCCTCCATTTTCTCGGTCTGCTTCCTTGCCCTTCTGCTGTTCACTCATAAACACAGCAGAGAATATCCTGTCCTGGAAGAGACTGTAATTCAAACATGCAAAAAGCATAAAGACATAAGGAAAAAAAAAAGAAGGCAAATTTCTTTTTCCTTTTTTTACCCCTCAAGGCCCCAGAATACCAGGACTGAATTCAGAACTTCCATCAACAAGATTCATCTGTTGGACCAAACTGCCTCTTCTTTTTGTTGGCTGACACTCAATTAAGAAACACCCTGGATCTCTGTGACATCTGCATCACTCACAGCTCTCTGCTGGTGGGGAATACAACCAACAAGGACTTTTATTTACATTGTTGCAAGTTTTGCTAACAGTTTTTATATTAATTTTAAAAACAGGCTGTTCTCTTAAAAAATGAGACGTGCCCAAATCTAAATAAGCCATTTGAGAGCATTACTGCCTCTTCACATCAGTCGCATTATATTATTAACTCTGAATTAAGAGCCAGCTCGTTAACAATCTCAGTTTTCTGTACAGCCTCACTGAAATGTCTGAATTCATTGTCTGGATTTCCAGTGCTCCTGATGCTTCAAAGAAATCTTGTTCTCGGAACAAAGTACAGGGTTTACACAGTGACTCTGAGAACACACAATCCTCCTTCCTCCCCTTACAAAATGCCCAGGACAGGCAGTTAAATACATGTTTATGGCTGAGAAGTACCTTGTCATGTTCCATTCCAATTCTAACGCTCTGCCTCCCTCACGAGTGCTTCCTGGTAAAAATACTTCAGCTGGAACTTGAAAGAAATATTTTTGTCGTATTTCCTCCTCCTGACAGCATGAAATGAAGAAAATTCATAACTAAGCAGGCTGAAAAATATCTATTGCACCAATAAATTATGACTAGATGCACACAAGAAGTGTATGAATAACAACAATTTAATCCTGGTTTTCCTTATATGTGTTAATATTTTATGAAGTTCACGTGAAAACAGAAGTGAAAAGATCTGCCTGAGACTGTGCAGCAATCCATGGATGTGGATTGGTAGGAATCCATGGCTTGAACTTGGAACACCCTGTGTCCTCACTCTTACCACCCATCACTCCATCTGTGTGATTCCTCACTCCATTTTTTATACATATAAACACACACAGATATATATATATATATTCATTATATCAAAGAGAACCCCATCCTACAAAGGACAGTTGTGGTTCTGGCAGATGCAGCTGAAACAGCCAACAAACTTCTGCAACACCTACAAAGCTCTGCAGGTGCTGAGAAATATTTTAAAAGTTGACCAAAGATCTCTCAATTATTACCACTGACTTCATGGCAAATGACTGCCAATAAATAAATTTAAATTAAAGTTATCATGTATATATCCTTTTAAGTTAGAAGCTAAGTAATGGATTGCATGTATTTTAGAGAAAAATAATGGTTTTGTCTTAACCAAGGCATTGCTTCATCTATGAAAGACCTTTACCATCAATTAGTAAAGCATTTTAGGATTTGACAACACAGAGGAATGGCAGTTCCCCTGACAATTTAACAGCTCTGTATTTAGTTTGATTTTCTTGAAGAAAGTCAGCTAGTGTTTCTACTAAGAATGAAACAATTGAAAGAAGTGATTTCTACTTCCAACAGCAATTTCTTCCTACGGAAAGGAAATTTCAACAGTGAAAAAGCACAAGGTGACCGAGACACTCATTTTCATCTCAATACTTTGGGGGGATGTGCTAACAGCAGTCACTGTAAGTAAAATATCTGAAGTAAATAAGGTTTGATGAAGTCAGAGGTAAGTAATTCATAAATCCACATTATTGAAAAAAATGAAATAAAAAAAAAATAAAAAGGCAACACAAAGAGGAAGTTACAACACTGGCAAAACCCCCGAGTCCCACTGAAAAAAGCACTTTGTCCACAAGAAATACTCTAACACCTGAGCTAACCCAGGCAGCAGAGTGTTCTGCTCTGGGATCACCAGAGACACAGAAGGGGGAAGCACACCCTGCTTCTGGCTGAGGGTACAGAGCCAGCCTGCACCAAGGTTCTCTGCATGGCATTATATTTTATAGTTTTATATGTAATTTATAGCTGCTGAAACTTAAAGAGGTAAATACGACACAAACACCAGAAACAGAACCTGCCAGGTTTAATTACAGCCTTTGGATTTTATTAGATTTCCAAATGGCCAAGTGCTACTCAGCTCCCTGCATTAACAGCAGCAGAAAGTTAAATTACTAATTACAGTAAATGGAAAAAAGGTGCCTGTCCCTAAAGGTCTGCAGGGACCTGTGGAAAAGAGCAAAGGGCAACAAGAAAGGAAAAAGCTGCATCACCTCACCTTTGGGCTTAAAAAGTGCTCCAGAAGATGGCACCCAACACAGAACGAGCTTTTATAGGGTTCATGGGCAAACAGAGCCATTTAAAGCACAACTAGAGAGGAGATATACTGGATACTCTCATGGATATACGAGGTTTAATCACTGAGAGCGAAACTGTGCATCTGTAATGAATGTCAGAGCTACGTGACACTCTAAACAGGCTGTAATTCACGTTGCTCAAGACTCTTAACAAGCCTTGCTTGGTCAGCAGACGATGGAAATTGCTCTCAGGGAATTCATTTCTATACAAACTGCACGGGGGAAAAAAGTACATATTGAAAACATTCTGCTTCATTTCTAACAGGAGTTTTATAGCACTTGAGACAAATCCTTTACAAATCCTTTTATTTTTTTGTGAACTTCCACTACCTCTTCAAGTCAGATTTTTGGAGAACATGAATGTTCCCTGGGAAGAATCACAGCAAGTATTAGGAACAGAATATAATGTACAAGCTCTTGTTACGTGAACATACCACGGCCAACTAGGGCTCCTCACTCTTCAGCTTGGTCTCAAACTACTTGGCAGAACAACGTGAAAGGCACTATACAAGTGAAAATAAGAAGAATAAAACAGCAAATGACATGCAATGCTAACTTTTGCTTCCCTGATTTGCCACCCTGGAAGTACTTTTCTCTATAAGGAAATACACTATAATAATTAATTTCTAATCAAATCATGCTTGTGTACTGTAATACACACAACTACCTCCCACATTACCAAATCCTGGCCTATTTACACCCAGAAACACAATTTGACAAGTATTTAAGTACAGAAATACAATCTTTGCTGACTGCATGAAAGATTTTAATCAACTTTACACTAATTACATGCCATTTCCAGAATATGCACACAGAGAGGCAACAGTTAAAGCTGTTTTGCTCTTGCTCATTTTCACAAGATTTTACCCCAAAGCATCACAGACAACTTTCTGCCCTTTTCCAGAACATTTATACTATGCTTTTAATGAAAACACTGGAAAAGAGGTACTTGTGCACAGAGTGCTGCCATCATAAGGCGGCACAAGAAGACATAAGGCAAGGCGCTAAGTCAGATGTTTCAGAGGGACAAACTGAGCAGCTCGGAACCGGAAAAAAAGGCCCTGGAAGCAGAGGCTCCGTGTGCCTTCGCATTCCCGACGAGTCTTTCTCTGCCGACTGGCAAGAGCTGAACGGGGCCCTTTCGGAAGCACCAGAGAGCGCACATTCTTTCGTCCCGAGGAGCAGGGAATGTGGGTGCTCCCCGCCGGGAAAAACGGGCTGAGCAGGACACTCCGCTCCGGGCCGGCTCAGCCCGACCCCCCGGGATGGGGCCACCCGAGACCCTCACACTGCCCACGGCCCCTCCGCGGGGCTGGACAGACCCCGCCCGAGCCAAGGCCCTCCCCGGGACCATCTTCCTTCCCCCCGCATCCCGCCCGCGGGAGCGCCGGGCGATCCTCCCCGAGACAGCGGGATATCGCCCTGCCCCGGTCCGTACTCCCCGGGACAGCGGGATATCGCCCTGCCCCGGTCCGTACTCCCCGGGACAGGGGTCTATCGAACT
>JAYRBT010000156.1:17202591-17223149 GCA_036023395.1 Myiotriccus ornatus
CGCACTCCCGGGATATCGCTCCCCCCGCCCGGACTCACCGGGGTATCGCTCCCCCGGGCCGCACTCACCCGGATATCGCTCCCCCGGCCCGCACTCCCGGGATATCGCTCCCCCGGCCCGCACTCACCGGGATATCGCTCCCCCGGCCCGCACTCACCCGGATATCGCTCCCCCGGCCCGCACTCACCGGGATATCGCTCCCGGCCCGCACTCCCGGGATGTTCCCCGCTCCGCCCTCCTCAGCCCCGCTCGCCGCCCCCGGCCCGGGCCCCGCCGGGCCCTTGCCCCGCCCCGCTCCCGTGACGCGCCGGGCACGTGACGGCGGAGGGAGGGGCGGCGCCGCAGCCGCGACAGCGATCGGTGTCGCCCTATCGCGACAGGCCCCGCGGGACAAGCGCGTGCCGGTGCTGCGGGGCGGCTCCCGCACGAAGCCTCGGCCTCGGGAGCAGCTGCTCACAGCCCTGACGGGGCCCCGGCCAGGAGGGCTCAGCAGGGGCGGCAGCGCTCGGCGAGGCACCCTCGTTCCAGTCTCCGAGGAGCGAACGCCGCCGTTCCACACATCTCTGCGGGATGAAAACCAGCACCATGGTGCTCTTCAGGGATTCAGACTGAGGCGGAGGTTTACAGAGTCTGCATACACCTCAAATCTATTTCCTAACAAACCTTGAGTGCCCCGGAATTCCCTGAAGAGTCCAAGGCCAGGTTGGACAGGGCTTGGAACAACCTGGGCTAGTGAAAGGTGTCCCTGCCCATGGCAGGGGGTGGGACTGGATGGTCTCTCGGGTCCCTTCCAACCCAAACCATCCTGCGATTCTCTGACAATCAAATACCAGCATGAACCAGTAACTGTTGTTTTTCCACCTCATTTCTCTAATAACTTCGACCCTACACAGAAGTTAAATGCAGAGGCAGGGGGGTTGAACAAGATGGGCTTCCAGGTCCCTTCCACCCCAAGCCAGTCTAAAATAAAGACAAGATAAAATACAATAAAAATTTAGTTATATTATTAAAATTTACCTCTGTTAAATGTGACTTCACAAAATTGTAACTGCTTGAAAGAAGGTTGCTGCCCAAACTGTGGGCCATTAAGATAAAGCTAGCTTACGTAAACAAAAGGGACTGTGAGGGAAGGCAGGAAGGACTTCTAGCATGTAGCAGTGCAAGGGAGACAGAAGAGGGGAAACCTAGGCTGTTTGAAGTGATAAAACTTTATGTAACTACTCTATAGTAGTAAGAATAGGAGTTAGGTAACCAAATGTCTATTTAGATAAGGCAGACTTTGTAAAGAATGTATGTGATAGATAATTTTGAAACTCACTCCTTCGAATGTATAAAAATGCTGTTGTTTTTCAAAACCCCCTGCATCTCCCCAGCTGTAATAAAAGTGTGCTTGACATATAATTCAAGGATTTCTTTGAATCAAGTCTGTGATTCCATTAAAAGTTCACTAGGAAAGTCACATTTCTGGAAACTGCCTCTTTCCGGGGAGCCTGACGCAAAATTGAATTCAGTTTCTTCACAACTCAGAGGCCGCAGAGAAACGCAATTACTGGCAGAATGATTCAAGACATAAGAACCCTTCTGTGGAAAAAAAGGGGATCTCAGCTTTGTCAGTACAAGTCAGAGGTAAAGGGATGTGCACTCCACAGTAAGAAAGCAGCAAGGCTGATTTACACACACATCTGGCCACGGGGCCACCTCAGCAAAGTTCTGGATTTGTTCTTAATCCACTAGTGAACTTTACAGGCACAACTGGGACGACCTAAAACTTCGTTAAATTTTTACACTGTTTCTTACACTTCAGCAGACTCTGAGCACAGAGGAAACCTGGAAGAGCCAGACACATTTCTAGGTATGTTTATTAGACCAGGAATGCCACTGCACAAGTGGTAATCAGGGAACAAATGCCATTACAGGACCATTTTCTCAGTGAAAGTTCAGACCAGTCATTAGAAGCAGAGGCTGTTACTCCCTCCATTCTCTTGGAGTGATTCTGCCAACAGGTGACAAGCCCCACTCAATTCCAAGCTGTGTTAGCACCTGTAAGAGCATAAAACCCAAGATTACTAACTCTGAAATCAAGGGAACCTTCCAACAGAGGGCTATTTCTATTGCTTTCAGGTTAGATTTCTTGTATTAGAACATGACATCTCATTAATTTTCTAATAAAGCAAGTGGAATATATTTATATTGAACAGTATTTAAATATTTCAGCTTG
Organism: Myiotriccus ornatus; assembly: GCA_036023395.1. Classification (NCBI taxonomy): domain Eukaryota; kingdom Metazoa; phylum Chordata; class Aves; order Passeriformes; family Tyrannidae; genus Myiotriccus; species Myiotriccus ornatus. The sequence goes on from JAYRBT010000156.1 coordinate 17,204,810, forward strand.
CTATTTCTAAACATCCACTTTTAGCACAAAGAATCTGGAATTTAAAATCACCATACTGGCATGTTAATCGAGAAATTTTTCTGCTAAAACCCGTACCTGTATCGGTTAGATATCCCAAGTAAAACAGATCACTTGTGTTTCTCATACATTTTCTAATCAGGCAATAGACTGATACAGAAATTCGTGTAACAACTCAAAATCAAGACATGAACTAAGACAACTTTCACCTCCATCACAACCCTATTCACTTACAGAAGCAGCTCCTAAATTCAGACCACTTAACTTATTTCAAACAAGCAAGCCTTCGTGAAACTTGACACCTTTGAAGTTTCCAGCTGGAGTCACAACTGACCAGTGAAAAAACCAACTTACATATCCCCAGACAGTGGTGAAAACGGCAGCTCCACCAAGGAGGACCAAGTTTCCATATTTATCATGGAAGTTCGGCTCGTACTTGCGATGAGCCTGCCTGACTGCAGTGTGCTGGATGCCACGAGCTAAGGAACGTTAAAGAGAAGCACAGAAATCAACTAAAACACACATTCAAACTATTCACAGTCCTCATTTTCCACCAACAGAGAGGAAAGCATTAGCATTAGAAGACTAAAAAAGGCTGAAAAAAATTTAATCTTTTGGACTTAGAACTGTGGAATGACTCCAAAACAAAGGATATGCACAAATCCTTTTTTTTTTTTTAACTCTCTCAATTTCTCACTAGAAAGTCTAATTCCAGTAAAACAAAAAAATCCTCTGAGTTACCTTTTTCATCGATGAGTTTTGTTTGGGCCTTCAGTGTGGAAGTACCCTTTTAAATATTACTGTTTCTCTCATAAAATATTTTGCTTAACATATAAAATTTCCAGATTTCCATATATATACATTTATCTTGTCAGTTTGGGTACTAATATAACCATTTTCAGGACGAAGTTCACCATGAAATTATGGGGTTGAAGATAGCAGGTATGGGTAACACCTTCCTCATTCTTTCAGGATTTTTTAAAGGAGGGGAGGGAGGTAAAGAAAGAAGTGGAAATAACTGCGGGCATGAAATAAATAACAGAGAATAAAGTACAAAAAGCTATCTTCAGATGATAATAAATGTACACTACAAAGGCTACATTTATTAAGGAGAAGACAACAGTGAAGAATCAAACCAGCCACAAAACAGAGATATTGTTTATAAATGTGTACAAAGCCTTTGATGAGAGTGACATGTGCATAAAGATAGACTTTACAAACTATAATCTTTTAGTTCCAGGCCAGGGATCTGCACTGACACAGCCATGAATAGAGTAAATGATGGCGATACACACAATGCTATTATAGCCCTCTGTGAGGCTGCACAAGGGTTTTTTAAAACATAAAAAAGCCCGAATATCTACCGAGACACGTTTACTTTAAGTGCAAGCACCTCGGGCTAAGCACATCATGAACCAGGCCCAGATTTTAGAGGACCAGGTTAAGCACTGGGGAATCTGCATCACTGAAGACGTAACTTTAACCTTGAGTTTAAGGTATAAGTACTGACTACGCTTTGTCACCTCAGGTTACAAGATCGGATATGCCTTCAGTTACAAAAAAAAAAAATCAGCCGAGAAAGGGAATCCAAGGTCAAAAAACAACTAGGAGATTAAAGAGTCTGAAAAAAACCCATGCAGGAGGCGAAGGATGCCAGAGCCGCCCGAGCCGCTGAGATGCCCTCACGACCCTCCCGGGAGCGCAGCGAGCCGGGGGCTGTGAGGGACAGACCCGACAGGGAAGGGCACAGACCCGGGGGAACCCCCCGCCCCCCCAGAGGCGCCCCCGTCCTTACCGGCGAGGCTCAGCGCGGCCCTGGCCACGGGGAACATGGTGCGGGCCGAGCGCGTACCCTTGACGGCGCCCAAGAACAAAATGGTCGCGGCGGAAGTGGCGGCGGGCGGGGGCCTGTGGGTAACGCCGGGCTCCTCCTCGCTGCGGCCGCGGCACGGAGCCGGCTTACCCGGCGGCTCCCCCGCACCTCCCGGCACGGGCGGGCGCTCCGTGACGGGTCGGAGGATGCAGCGGCGGGCGCGGGCCTGAGAAGGCGGGTAAGGCTGTCCCGGCCGCGGGAGCTGCCGCAGTGTCAGGATGGCCGAGTGGTCTAAGGCGCCAGACTCAAGGCGTGCCGCGCCTTCCCGCCGCGGGTTTGGGTGTTCTGGTCTCCGTATGGAGGCGTGGGTTCGAATCCCACTTCTGACACCACTTTTTCATTTCCCGTTTTTAAATGTGTGAATTTAAACACATGAAAGGGCCAAGCTGCTAAAGCCAAGGATTTTAGTGCGAATAGAAGTCAGAAATAATTTTCAGAGCATGCTCGAATAGACAGTTAAAACTCGAAGCGTGAGTAAATCGCCATCTCTCTGTGGCAATTTTGTTTCAGAGCCATAACCCACCACACACCAGCTGAGGAATACCCCAGTGCAGCTACAATTTGAACAATATTTGTCACGCAACCCAGCAAATACGTGCACGCATAAAATTAAGCAAGCGCATGCCTTTGGGAGAGCTACTAATTAAGTTTCTTGGAGTTTTATTCAACATTTCTTTTCTGGTCTTGGGGTTTTTTTTGGAGTTACTGATGTGCACTCCAGCCCCTCACCACAGTGCTGGGGCCCCGGGCAGCCTGAGCAGCAGTTTGTGTGTTTAAAGAGCCACGGGGGCTGCTGAGGAAAGCCAGGCTGTGCCCTCCTGGTGAGGGAGCTCCTCAGTACAGGAGCTACTGGCAGTAAATCAGCAGAGGCCACAAAGATGATGAGAGTCTGGATCATCTCCCTGATGAGGAGAGACTGTGGGAGCTGGGCTTGGGTAGTCCAGAGAAGAGAAGACTAAGAGGGGATTTCATTAATCCATATAAATATCCCCAAGGTGGGTGCCAAGAGGATGGTACTGGTCTCTTTTTGGCAGTGCCTAATGACAGGACGAGGAGCAATGGCCATAAACTAAAACACAGTAAGTTCCACCTCAGTGTGAGGAAGAACTTTACACTGGCAGTGGCACAGCACTGGAACAGGCTGCCCAGGGAGAGCAAAGAGTCTCCCCCTCTGGAGACATTCAAAACTCACCTGGATAGTTCCTGTTGTTGCAAAATGTGGAATATGTAAAATTTCTTAAGCAAGGATGTTCTTTGATGTTTGATCTTTGGATACTTTCAAGCCTAATCAACAAGAAGGGAGATTTAATCAGTGAAACAAGGAGTGGCCAACAAGCTACTGTAAGTGATGTCCAGGTGTTAGAAAAACAAATTACTTGTTGGTAGAATTGCATTGTTAAAGTTTAGGGCTCCACATACTTCAATGACCTCACACCTGTGGGGAGGTTAAAAAAGCTTCTGAAGACGGATGTACCACAGATAGTGGGCACAAAGAATACAAAATTTACACAAGGACATCTGGCAGAATTCCCAAGAAAAGGAAAGAAACCAATAAACCCAACTCAGCAACTGTGCTGCATCAGCTCCGACTGGTGAAAGGTGATTCCGGCAGGGGCAGATCGTGGCCACCCACTCACAGACCACTGAGCTAAGAAACCCACCAACCCAAAAGAAAACTGAGCATGTGGACTAATTAGCATGAGGAGAGAATCATTAACTAATAGAATATTAATTAATAAGAGACTACGTAACTTGTAGCCTCAGAATACTAATTCATTCGTTTGCTGAAATGTATAAACAGTAAAACGTTTTGATACCTGGGGTGCTTGACACCACCTGGTACCCATGCCCGCGCAACTCTGAAACAGATAATCAGTGTCTCTCCCGAGCGTGTCATTACTGGCTCGTTGCAGAGCGGGTAACGGATCCGATTTTTGTGGGCAGCATCGTGTCACCTGTTCAGAACACGCTGGCGGGGCGCTGGGCCGGGCGGTGTGTGGCGCTGCCCGCATCCCCGGCAGTGCGGAGCCGGGCCGGGCCGGGCTGTGTGAGGGGCGCTGGGCCGGGCGGTGTGTGGCTCTCCCCGCATCCCCGGCAGTGCCGGGCCGGGCTGTGTGAGGGGCGCTGGGCCGGGCGGTGTGTGGCGCTGCCCGCATCCCCGGCAGGGCCGGGCCGGGCCGGGCCGGGCTGTGTGAGGGGCGCTGGGCCGGGCGGGCTCGGGGGCGGCGCCGCCATCGCTCCCCGCCCTCCGGGCGCGCGCGCCCTCCCCTCAGGGCTCCGCCAATGGCGCGGCTCCAGCTCGCCGCGCTCCGGCCGGCTCGGCCAATGGGAGGCCGGTCCCGGGCCGGGCCGGCGGGGCGGGGCGGAGCGGGGCGGCCATGGCGGCGCTGTCGGTGCCGGTGCTGCTCGGGGCGGTGCTGCTGCTCTTGGGCTGCCGCGGGCCCGGGGCCGAGGGCCAGAGGCGGAAGGAGGTGAGAGCCCGCTGGGAGCCTCCTGGGCAGCTGCTGGGGCGCGTTCCCGCCGGGCCAGGGGGGCTCAGGGCGGGGCCCGGCGGGGCGGCCCGGCCTCACAGCTGCTCGTCGCCCTCAGGCGCGGCCGGCTCTGAGGGGAACCTGCGGGCGCGGCTGCGACAGAGTGCCTTTAATTCCAGGTTCTTCGGTTCTCTTTAGGAGCACTGTTCGAGTGTTGTCTTCCTCCTGCACGGGATTTTGAGCGGGGAGGAAGGGTGATCTTTGGTTGTAATCACGAAGGTGCAACTTATTTCCACACTTCAACTCCTAGGGTTTGGAAAGATCCCTCTGTAGAAGTGTTTGTACTTCTGTCAGTTTCATTTATATATATATCTATTTATGCTTGTGTCAGTTGTGAGTCAAAGAAGGGTAGTTTATTATTTTTATTGTTATCACGGCGAGATTCTTGGGGCTGATCAGGGCCAGGAGTTGCACTTTGATGGTCCTACTGGGTCTCTCCAACTGAGGATATTCTGTGATTATTTACTCTAAAGTATTTATCTCGAGAAGGGTTTTCATAAAGAGTAGAGGAGTGCTTTATGGTAAGTGTAACATTTGGGAGTCTGTCAGTCTAATACATCTTTGTATAATGTTATAGAATTGGTTTGCTCCTTTTTAAGGAATGTTTTGGTGTTGAGCACTCCTGAGTTCTTCAAATATGTTCTGAATCATTTTTTTTCCCAGCAATGTTGAAAATGAGATGTTGAGCTCACTACTATAGAGCTTCAGTCTGTGGTGTTGATTCCACTGTGAGTGCCAAAAGCATCTGTGAATGCCTTCCAGGGTCTTAATGAAGTATCACATGGTCTGGCCGGTGTTGTTGGGAAATACAGTGCACATGTTTGTTACATCAAATCTAAAAACCTTCAAGATTGTACGATGAGACTGGAAAAAAGAAACAGTGATGTTCCTCTGACTTCATTTTCAGATGGTGTTATCAGAAAAAGTGAACCAGCTGATGGAGTGGGCCAGTAAAAGATCGGTTATCCGAATGAATGGAGACAAATTTCGACGTCTTGTGAAGGCACCACCCAGAAATTACTCGGTGATTGTGATGTTCACTGCTCTTCAGCCTCACAGACAGTGTGTTGTGTGCAAGTATGGGCTCCATTTAGTCCTAACTTAGAACTTGAAAGTCATCCGATGCTTTGTAGGAAACGAAATTTAAGAATAGTGTTGAACTTCCACATGTGTAGGAGGAATATAAATGGCAAGTTATAATAGGATTGTCTTTGAAATTTAATATGTGGGAATACATGTGTAATGTGTATGTGAGAAAACAGCATAATCCTTAGTAGAAAATGAGGTGGGGGAGTGGTGTGGGATGCACCTCTGAATAGGGTGGGTGGGCACAGCCACCTCAGCTTTGTAACCTGTGTCCTGGGCAAAGCCATGATACAGTGTCTCGCTTGGTGTGTTTTCCAGGCAAGCTGATGAGGAATACCAGATTCTGGCAAACTCCTGGAGATATTCCAGTGCATTTACCAACAAGATTTTTTTTGCTATGGTAGATTTTGATGAAGGCTCAGATGTGTTTCAGATGGTAATGTTTTTCTCTTTCTCTTCTAACATTGCTTTTAAGTTGGGTTTTGGGCAAGAAGGTAAAGATGTATACAAAATGGAGTGTTACAGTAATTAAAGGAATGAAAAGTTAGAAGCTGCCACTCTCAGAATAGGAGAGCAGAGGACTGGAGAATGGAATTGGCAGAAAAATTAGCAGAACTGACAGATCTGGAATAGGCACAAGGAATGGATTGGTTTCTCTGACTGTTCCTTTTTCTCCTGAGTTTGTCTCGTGTAATTCTTAATTGAATTCTCCTGTGGTACATGAAAAGCCAGGATATGAAGCACTGATGTCATTAAAAACAGCTATTGAAATTTTTAAATTTAGTAGAGAAGGCTTTTGGTACGGTTTAACGAATTTCTTTTCAAGTACCCAGTCATTTTCTCTTGTATTAACATTATGTTACCACGCTTTTTGTAAAGGTGTGAGAACATTCCATGTACACTTGGAATTGTAGGTCACATTAATAGTTCATTGTAGTCTTGTAGGTGTTAACTTCTTTTTTTGTATGACATACTCAGTATCTATTTAAAAGCTACAATTCAGGCAATGATATTTTATGAATAGAAGCTTCTGGACTGGAGAGTTGAAGAGGGATGTCTTTTTCTTATTCCTGTTAATTCTTTTCTTAGTATTAAATGCATTCGTCAAGGTATGACCTTTATAGATTTGTAGAATCATGTATTCCTATTTTGCAGATTTCTTTATTAAAAGCAGAATTTAGAGAAGAAACAGATGAAAAAAGTGTATGAAACACAGAAATACAAGCTGTGTGCTGTCTTTACTTTGTTTTTAAAAAAGTCATTGTCGGTTAAATTGAGGAGTGACTTTTTCTGATTCAGTGAGTGCCAATGCAGCAAGATAGGTACGGGATAGATTTACCGAGAGACCTTCTCACGGTGCTGTGTTCCCTGTGAACTTCCTCAATGCAGCTCAACATGAATTCTGCTCCCACCTTCATCAACTTCCCGGCCAAGGGCAAGCCCAAGCGGGGCGACACGTACGAGCTGCAGGTGCGCGGCTTCGCGGCGGAGCAGCTGGCGCGCTGGGTGGCTGACAGGACAGACGTCCACGTGAGTACACACACACAGACACCCCTGCAGCTCTGCCTCAGCCTGCAGTGCCAGCTGGGAAATGGGCCACTTGTGTTCTGTGGCTGATGATCTGCTCTAAAAAGAGCTCTTGTCTACAAAACCTGGTTCAGACACATGACTGCATCTTTAAATTTCCTCGCGTTTTCTTCTGATGTTGTGTGTCAGTCTGTACTTGAGATGGTAAAACTCATCTCCTTCCTCGCTCTTCTGTTCCTGTGGAAGAAAAGCAGTCTTTTAACAGGGTGAAGTTGTGTAAAACTGAAGTTACAGTAGTGGGGGAAGAAGCTGTACTTACTTCCCCGGTCAGATTTACTACATAAAAGCATTTGCGCGCATGATACTTTTCACACTGCGATACCTTGTGAGGCTTGTTGGCAGGAGTGCAGCTGCAGTGTATAATCCTCCTGAGAGAAAACAATTGCTGTGTGCTCTGCTCAGATCCGTGTGATCAGGCCCCCGAACTACGCGGGGCCGCTGATGCTGGGGCTGCTGCTGGCTGTCATCGGGGGCCTTGTGTACCTGCGGGGCAGCAACCTGGACTTCCTCTACAACAAAACTGGCTGGGCTTTTGCTGCTCTGGTGAGTCACCACAGCTCCTGGCTGTGTCTTGTCGTGAGTTTGTAGCAATTCAGGTCTTCAAAAGCTTCTGTATTTTAAAGATGCTTGACAGAGGAAAATGAGGTGCAGTTAATTTTACTTTTTGGGAGATTGATAATATTATTTGATCTCGGTCCTTTCACCTCAGTGAATGTTTGATTAGATGCCTTTTGTACAAATAAAAGGTAGGACGATGTCTAGCCTAAGGTTGTGTTCTAAACCAGTATGTTTTGGTATGAAATGAAAAGATACTGGGTTAAATTTAGGAAAAAATTCCTTATGAAATAGTGTTTCTCCTTTCCTTTTCAGTGTTTTGTGTTAGCAATGACATCAGGCCAGATGTGGAACCACATTAGAGGCCCCCCCTATGCTCATAAGAACCCCCATACAGGACAAGTGGTAAGTCTGGGCTTTATTTTATTTTCTGCATTTCTGTTGTATTTCTGCAGAATAAGGCTGAGACTGAGAGACAAATCAGAGTGCAAATTCTCTGCTTGACTTCTTTCTGTGTGAGTGAGTGAGGTTCACCCCTGCTGCAGTGAGCAGGGCAAATCAACATGTCTTGTACCTATTTTGCATCTCTCATGATGAAGGGATGTGATAGTTCTAAATTGCTGACAGCAAAATAAAGGTGTTTGTGTCATGTCTTACGTGATAAACAGTCCTATTGCTGAGCCTGGCAATTTTATCTTCAACTTGGTCATGTTACCTATAGACTCATTGAATGACCTCCATATAAAAGCATCTTTCTTCAAGATTTTTGAGGTAAAATAATTTTTAGTGACCTCAGATTGTGAAATCTCTTTCTTGGGAAAAATGGGTTTTACCGTAATTTGAAATGCACTGCTCTGTTTGTACTATAGAATGAGATGCACTGTAAAAGCTGTCAGAACCTTTTGAGAGCACTGCATCTCCTCAGGTGCTTACCTCTAACATACTGGCTTTACTGATGTTTTTACTCAGGGAATTAATTGGGTGAAACATCCTTTTGTGGCTGGTTAGATGGGTCAGGCCCTCTTTATTTTTCCATGGAAAGTGGAACTGCTTATCAAACCTTTTGTTTCCTGCTTAGGTACAACATCACAAACACAATAATGTAGATCTTCCCATAAAGGATTCAAAAACAGTATTCTTTCACAAATTTCAATCTGTTTGTTGACCCAGTTGGTTAGAAAACTATTAATGTGAATAAAACTGAGCCAAGTTACTAAATGGAAGTTGTCATTTCAAGTGTTTCCTTGAGAACACTTCCTCTTATTTCTTCTGTTTACATCATCCCTCACCTTTCCTGAGACTGAAGAACGAAGCTCCAGTGGCGTTGGTAGTGATGTTTCTTTCCTTGATATACCATGAAAAAGCTTTCAAGTGGTTGATTCTGGAGCTGAGCGAGGCAGGTTCACGTGGAACTGCTTGTCAGCTTAGTGACAGTGTGTGTGTGTAACCTGAGCATGGAGTCAGGGAACAGGTGGGGGTTGGATCACTGTGGGTGCAGCAGGGCCCAGTCATGGTGTTTGCCCAGCTGCACAGGGAATCTGGACCATGAAGGCAGTAGCTGCACTTGCACATAATGCAAGTGGTACTTGAGGCTGGTTGTCCGTGTTAATAGAAAGGAGATTTTTGGTGCTGTCACAACTGCCCCCCCAAAATCAGCAGTCAGCAGTTGGAATCGCCTGTGCTCTGACTTGCGCTCAGTCTGCTGAAAGAAACTTGCAGGAAGAACCCGATTCCAGGCTCTGGAGATGCTATTAATATGTCAAAGTCGACTCCAGTCTTTTCTAAATTCAGTTATGTGTCTCTTACAGAATTATATCCATGGAAGCAGCCAAGCCCAGTTTGTGGCAGAAACCCACATTGTCCTGCTGTTCAGTATCCTTCCTGTGAGAAGCAGGTGGATGATTTTTTGGTCACTTAACGCTGCTGCCGTTTCTCTGGTACTTTGTCATGGCTGTAACTGGCACCCACTGCTGATGCAGGAGCTTGTAGAGCCTTTCTGCATTGACAGCTCTGCTTTTCCTGTGCCTGTGATCTTTCAGTTGAATAGAAAAATGTTTACAGCTTTCTCACCACTTTTTGCTTAATTACCAAACTGAATGCAGCCTTAAAGGTGTGGATCTTTGTGGAATCAGAAGATTCTTCAGGACAGCCCCTGTTCCTCTGAATGTCTCCAGTCTCCCTAATTTCTTGCTTTGGTGTCGAGTTCATTCCTCTGTTACTGAATTTTCTTCTTTTATTTCTTTTATTTCTTAGCTTACCTTCTTTACTAACAATTTGCTAACCTTCTTTACTAACAAAATGCTACTTTTGTTCCACTGGATTCACTATTTTGCTTTGCTAGGATTCATTCTTTGCAAATGTCAGATGTTTTTGTGTCATCTGTGCTTTCTTAATTTTACAAGCTTTAATTTTTTTTTAGGGAAGAATTAGAAGAGAAATCTTGCTATTTGAAAGATAGTCTGTTAGATTAAATACTGTGTGTGTTTTATTTGTTCTGTTAGCTGAGTAAAATGCAGGGGCTGAATTCCTTTGGGGATTTTCCCGTGGAGTAGGAGTGGACTGAGTTCTCTGGAAAGGAGTGCTGCTTCTTTACAAGCTGAGATAATAAATGCATGTTTTTAATTTTTTTCCTCAAGACTTTCCAGTTTATATTTTAACCTTTGCATTTGTCTTCTCTTAAAAGTTGACATCATGAATACTTTCCCATTGCTTTTTTTCCCCCTGTAGTTACTGGCTTGGCTGGGAAGTCTTTGATTTTGAGTTTTAATGCTCCAGGTATGGTGTGGGAGCTGAATTTAGGAGGTTAGGAATGTATTGTTTTGAGTCTATTGAACTTTGTTGGTTTATCCTTAAACAGTGTTTGTAGATGGTGGTGTTACTTTAGGAATGGTCCTTCTCCATGAAGCTGCTACTTCTGACATGGATGTGGGGAAAAGAAAGAGTAAGTGCTGATACTTTTCTCTCTAAGGGAAAGGTAAAGGTGTTTGATATGCTGTTTAACAGAAATGCTTTTGCACTGTGGGGTTTTCTACACTTTCCACCCCTAAGCCAAAGAGAATCCTTTGTGTTTTCGACAGTGTTTGGGGTTGCTTAGCAAGTTGGAAGGTGAACTCCAAGCCCACTCGGCAGAGGGGGAGATCTCAAGGTGCTTTGCGACAGTTTGCTTAGCAAGGGAGAAAGGAAGGGACTGTTTTCTTAAAGCAGTTGTATAAAATTGATTTACAGAAGGAATTTGAAAGAAAATGGACTGTTTCTGTGCTTCTCTTGCAGTCATGTGCATTGCTGGGATTGGCTTGGTGGTGTTGTTCTTCAGCTGGTTGCTGTCTGTCTTCAGATCCAAGTACCACGGCTACCCCTACAGGTACGGCACTGGGATACAGCTCCAGCTCCACAGCTCTGGGATTTTCTTTGTAGGAGACACTCTTTTAAACATGCTCCACTTCTCAAAGAGTAGCAATGCTGGTTGATATAATCACCAGAAATAGCAGAATTTGCTGGATACTGTGATTTATTTTTTTTTAGTAAAATATTTCTATTTTCATAATGATATCTCAGCCAGTTTATACTGAAAACAAGTGGGTTTTTTTCCTCCACTTTTCTCTCCTCCATATTCATACATCTTGATTATTAATCCTTGTTTGTGAGAACAAGGAGGTTTCCTGATGCTTTAAAGCTTCCTACATTTTGGATTACTTCTGTGAAGAGTCTGTTACTATTAATAGGCTGCTTTATATACATATATGACCAGTAATAGATATCTTAAGTGTGCTTACTACCTTTTATGCATTTTGAAGGAATAAATACATGCTGAGGGACCAGCTTCTAATCATTTCACCTTCTTCTAGGGGTTTAATTTGTCAGGAAGGCTAATTTCATAGGTAGATATCATCTCCTTTCTATGAGAAATCAGTTCTTATTGAAAAATACCTAAACAATAAAACTTGTTATTTCATGAAGATGTTTCTCAAGACCAGAATAGGGCTGAACTTATTGCCTGTGTAGTAACTGGTCAGCTTTTATTCTGGTCTGCGCAGTGGTTTTTTTGTCCTCCCGCTAACTTTGTTGCAGGGAAGATGTGGATGTCTTTGTATTTGAGTTACTAGAAAACACACTTTTGAACAACTGCACAGCTATTTTTGTTGTAGTTGCATCAGGCCCAGTTTCTCATTCTGGTTTTCATGGCATAGCTGACAGCTGAGTGAAACGTTGCACACCTTTTTTTCATACAAAATGAATAAGAACGTTTGTTATTTTGTTCTTGCAGTTTCCTAATGAGTTAAAGGATTGCAGAGTCTGTGACATCAGGAAGGTGGTGGCTCTGAAGTTGGGTGGAATGCAATGAAGAGCTGAATGTGTGGTTCGTGCTACCTCTGCTTACACTGAACGAGATAGTGAAACACTGAACCAAAGACCACGTGTAGTGCCTTAAATAAAACAAGCAATTTGCTCTGAAGGACGCAGAGTATTAAGATGCAATCTCTCTTTCATAAGCTTTACATCTTCTTAAGCAACTCTCCTTTTAGTGAAATTCAAAATTTAATGCTTAAAACTACATTTCCATAGACTAACTAGAAACAGTACTTTAAATTCACTGGTATAATCTGTGCTTTTCCCCTCAAATATTTATCCCTTTATTTCCTGTGTGTGCATAGCAGGTGACAGCAGCATCTTCTTTGTCATGCCTTTTCATGGTTGAGGAAACACCATCCTATACCTCCTTCAGTCTGTGTGCAACCCTTGGAGCATACTCCAGATTCCAGTGAGGAATGTGCATATCCTAGAGCTGTATCTCATTTTTGGGAAGACTTCTTAACTGCTGTATGATGCAAGAGGTTGTTCCACAGATGAAGGGAGAATTTTCAACAGGTAGAACTGAGTTAATAATTCAGTCATTCATTAAAAACTTCTTTTGCCAAATGCTGAAACTGCAACGTTTTAAGTTGTAAACTGAGTCTCAGCTGAAAAAAATGTTCTTATACTGACCAACACACACCCAAAAATACAAACCAAAACTACAAAGGTAACTGGCTATGTGTGGCGTGAATTAAAATTGCTAACTGGCTTTCAAGTTACTGCTCAGAGCTCTGACAAAAAAACAACAGATACCAGATTTCTGGTCTCTGTATAAGTTCTTACATTTTCCACTTATTTTCTCCCAAGTTTTTACCCTTGGGGAGGACATGGGAGAGCGCAGAGATATCTGTGTCCCAGGATAAGTGCTGTTCCCCCAGGACAGATTTGTTAGCCTTACAATTGAATGCATGTGCTTTTTGCTCTCTCCTTTTGTTCTCTCACCATACAAAGATACTTTGCCTTAAGAATTCCTGAATGGAAGATCTTGTGCCTCAGCCCAAACTTCACGTGTGCTACGGGAAATCTTGGCAGCCTGGTTCAGTAACACTTCCTTCTGCAGGCTGTGGTGGCCTTGGAGGTTACTAGAAAATATGAGACTTTTGTCTCCTGCTTCTTCCTCTCCCCTGTCTTAAGGGGTTACAGAATTTGGACGCTTTAGATTGAATCTCAAGAAAGGCCAATATCGTTCCAAGTAGAATGTTATTCTTATGCAGTTGTGCTAAATTAACACACATCTCAAGTGCCTTAACTTCACTAATTTAGTTGTTTGATGTTTCAACTTGTTCAGATGGATTTTTCTATACCATACAGAATGACAAGCCTTAGTGGAATGGATAAATTGTGTGCCTGGCTGGATTTTGGACAAGTTTCAATAAAATTTTTTAGTCTAATCCATGTTCCTGTGTCTTTTGAACTTTAACATAGAACAAACCAACCCAACCTCTTTTCTTCCACTATTGCTTCAATGTGTTAGTGATAGACTGTCTGGAGTAAGCACCCCCAGGATGGCTGAGTGTGTGCAAGTGGATGGATGTGTTTGGGTGGGAAATTACAGCCCAGGATTTCAACACCAGGGAGCTGCTCGTGTAGCCAACTAATAGAAGAAAGATTGCAGGGTTGTGACTGGTCTTTGGCAGCTGTCCTGTGGTGAAAATCTTGGCTTCCTGGAGTCCTAGACGGGTCAGCTAACAGTGTTTCTGGAGGTGGAATCTCACCAGCACTGTGAATTTGCCTGGAACAACTTGGCACTGCTGTGCCTGTGGCTTATTTTCCTGCCCTGTTGGTAAAATGTTCCAAATAAACCTTTAGGCTGGTGGTGCTGCAGTCAGCAGCAGTACAGGTTGAAAGTGTCTTAGAGTCTCTTTCTAAGGAAGTAATAGTTTCTCTAAAACTTTCAGAATTGTTGCTAATTCTTCTGACAAGGTGCATAATTAATTCCCTCCCTCTAAAGCCATCTGATTGACATCATGCAGGTGGGTGGTGAAGTCAAGTTTGCCTTCCACTTAAAGGTGGTCAATACACTGAGAGTTTGGGATTTTCCTCTTTCTCCATGCTGACATATGAGATGAAAATAATGTTTCCTTTTTCCAACAATTTTTCTGCTCTCTAGGCTGAAACTGAAGTGCATGGAGGAAGGAACAAGTGTGGTAGTGGAGCAGAAGATCCAAGTGCAGGACCTGTAGCAGGTTTAGAGAGGATGAATTCTAGAAAAATTTGACTTGTGCAGCAGTTGACAGGTAATGGGCAGCTCTAATTGGCCAGAGTGACTCTTTGGGACACTGGCACTTGCAGCTCACTGGTTGGTGTGACACAGCCTGGACCAACAGAACAAAGGTGGATGAGGCGATGCATTCGAGATCTGGTGGGGGAAAGCTGGGTGTTGCTGAGGCCATCTCCTCACAGGGTGAGTCATTAAACAGCTCAGAAGTGCCCTAAAAGCTCTCCTTGAGAGAACACTTAAAGGGAGGAAATGGTGTATTCTGTAGCTGAAAATGGACTGTGTGGTTTTGTTAATGTGGTTGGCCCCAGAAGTTGCTGCTTTCTTCTGCTTTTGAGGTGGAACTGTGGTGTACTCACAAGATATTTTGGAATACTAGCTAGAAATAATTCAGGGAGTTCTCTGAACTAAGTGCAAGGAAAGATAGTAAATTTAATTGGATTAATCTGTGTAATGGTTTGCATTATGTACAATTTGCTGTAAGCTCCTGTCTTCAGACCATTCTAGTGTTCAGCACAGAATGTGCTGCTTCATGAGCCCTGGCACAGGTTGCCCAGAGCAGCCGTGGCTGCCCCATCCCTGGAAGTGTCCAAGGCCAGGTTGGACAGGGCTTGGAGCAACCTGGGCTGGTGGAAGGTGTCCCTGCCCATGGCAGGGGGTGGAACTGGATGGGCTTTAAGTTCCCTTCCAGCCAAACCATTCCGGTGGTTCCATGATGGTGGTGCCCGGTGGTCATTGCTGCAGTTAAGCCTTGGACATGCTCCCTGAGCTCTTGAGGGGCAGAACTGCTTAGTCCTGCAGCAAGACGGACAATGTGCTCAGCTCTGCGTCGGCGCGTTCTTGGTGCTCGGGCAATTAACCTTAATTAACCGCCTGGCAGGTGGTGTCTGTGGCCGAGGGTACAGACACAGTCACTGGATTCACATTCACAATCAGCCATGAGGGTAAGAGGAAGTTATGCTTTCTGGCAGGCACTGGGAGGCCCATCCATGTCTTGGTGAGTTGATGGCTGGCTGGAGGCTTCAGGAGAAAAATGAAGGTGCTTTTGTGGTCACAACTATTCAATGATTTTCCAGCGAGGCTTGTTCTGAACCTCGTTAAAAATGTGTAAAAGTAAATGTAGCAGGGATTTTTTTGATTCCTAGTCTATATTGCTGGCAAATCCAAGGAGGAGTTTTAGAAGTACTAAAGAAAGTCAATTGGTAAACTTTCTAAGCATTTGGAACGTGCAAAGAAAATCAGACGCCTGAATGGCTTGTGCTTGTTTGGATGTGCTGCCCAGGACATCAGGTTATGCCAAATCTCATGGCATTTTGTAGCTAAACTTTGTTGGGAGAAGAGAATGATCTGTAGCATTCCTTCAAGGTTTCCTGGCAGTGGCTTGTGGTAGTCTGGTTTTAAAAATATCCACTTGATAACCGAAAACCACTTAGGCTTAAATCAGGGTTTTTAAGAAGTAAAAATTTACAAGTGCTTTCATCTGCTGCAAGAAATAATTGTCACAGAGGATTTGGAAAAGTACTGGCACTTGGTTTCTGTGTTGGGCCTTGATGTTTGCTGCTTTCTTGTGCTGAAAAGGTTCAGTTCTCAGCTACAAACCACTGCTCAAGTAATTCCATGGCAGCACTTTGAACTTCACCAAGGGGAATAGAGCAACAGCAAAACAAAGAGTGAGCATCATCTGGTTTCAGCTTTGTCATGATTTTTGCCTGATGAATAGAGAAGGAGTTTGATTGCACATAACCTGTTCCATTAAACAGCTCAGATCATGTCCATTCCTACAAAATTACTTTAGGCATAGTGTTTTATTGGTCTGGATTAATTGTGCTGCTTTTATCACAGATAATGTGAAAAAGGTATATGTGTAGTTTGTATTTCTAGGTCAGAAGCACATCAAGTTATTAAAATATTCTCTCGTCAGTTTATAGCTACTCACGTCTTTCAGCCATTTTCCTTAAAAGTAGGCTAAAATGTACTTAAGAAAACTAATTACTGTCATTATGAAAAGAAATAATCGGTGTGATGAGACTTTACAGTGGCCCTTGGTTTGTCCTGCGAACCAAGCTGTGAATCCTGGTTGTCCAAGGTCTGCTGGAGCAGGCAGGGGGGTGGCAGTGCTGGGGGAGGGGGGTCTGGGCAAGCTTTGCTGGGGGAGGGCTGGGGGATGTGCAAAGTGTTTCCCTGTGGATGCACTTGGTATCTGTCACAGAGACTTCAGTGTGCTCCTGCCATCTGGTTTTTGACAACCTGATGATAATGTCAGGGTTTATGTTCTGGAGTAAGTGCTGGGAGATGGAAGCATTTCCACTTCTATCTCAGACCTTTTCTCGTGTTTAGGATCCCTTTTTCATGTGTGACTTCAGATAGAAGGTATGAATTGGAGACAATTAAATTGGGGTTTTAAACTGCTTTCAAATACCTTCTTCCATCTCCCAAGGAAATAAGAGAAGAATAAAATATCACAGAGTAATAGTAATGAAGCTGTGTTGTTATGCTAAATCAGTCAGATATTTGTCAGCATTAGGGACTCAATCCCTTGAGGAGGAAAATGAATGGTTTGTGTTCTTACTTTAATCACACAGTTGGAATCCTAATGCAGAGCTAAGACCAGGTAATGCTTCCGGTTTCCTTCATCTGACTGGTGGCAAAAACACTGAATTCCTTTTTGCAATTTTGGATGGAATTTGTAGCAGTGAGTTAAGAGGGATTCAGTTTTTTCCTTCTGAAATGGAGCGAGAATGCAGGCAACCTTTGGTCTTCTCCAGGTCTAGCATTGGCCATGACATAAGTTTGGTAACAAAGCTGCAGTTAAACCTCTGGTATGACTAAATTCAGCAATTACAGGATGCAGCTCTTGGGTAAAACGTTACATTTCTAAAGCAAATTGTGTTTAGACCCACTTGTAGAAGAATCTCCCTGGGATGTGTGAGCTTGTACGTGCTGAGGTGTGAAAGTGCTATTGATTCTGATATTGTTGCCTCTGCAAATGAAAAGGGTGTTTAAGGATGATTTGCTTGGATGTTTTCTCATGTTTCATACATTGCTTTATGAACACAGGTGAGTTGATGCATTTTATTTTTTCTTTAGTTTCTGCAGAAACTTTCAGATTCTGTGTGATACTGGACATGGCTTTGGTGGTCGGTTCTGTTTTGGTCACGTGGGGAGATGGAAGTTCACACAAAACCTCAAGCCGGTGGACTCTGATCATCACCTTGTCACGAAAGCCTGGGACTGCTTTCTCTTGGAGTAGGGCTGTATTCCAGTCCCCCTCCTTTCCCACGGAACATCTGACAGGAGTGTAGAAGCTGCCGGTACCAGCAGGGCCGATGGTCTTGGCACACTCAGGTGAAGCTGCCGAGGATGTGTTTCCTTACCTGCTCAAAGAAAAACGTAGCCAGGCTGGGCTGAGGCTGCAGCAGGAGGGGACACTCGAGGCTGCTCAGGTCGGCCCTCAGCCGTTCTCAGTGTCGGTCATGTCACCCGTGTCTGGCTGTCTCTACTTGGGGAACTTTCCCCCCAGGCTTCTGGGCTCATGTCCTGGTGAGCTGTGAGTGCAATGGCTGATCCATCCCCTCAGGGAAGACGGTCGTTCTGGTGATCCCCGTGGAGGAGGAGGGTCATTTTGGTGATCTCTGCAGGAACCAAGGGTCGTTCTGGTGATCCCCATGGAGGAGGAGGGTCATTCAGGTGATTCCTGAACAGGCTAAGGGTGATCCCTGTGGAGGAGGAGGGTGGCTCTGGGGCTGTTGCTGGAGTGGAGGCTCTAACCCTGAGTAACTGTGTTACTCTTTGTGAGGGTGCTGTATTTAACTGCTGTGATCCACTTGCTGCAGCTGAGTTGGTGTTGCGGAGTGGCCCAGGCAGTGACCCCTGTGCTGCAGGGATCCCCGAGTCCATCCCATCCAGGGCCGGATGATGCCAGCAGCTCCGTCCCCGTGTCCATCCCGGCCTGGGTGATGCCAGCAGTTCTGTGCCCGTGTCCATCCCATCCAGGGCTGGGCAGTGCCGGCAGCTCTGTCCCCGTGTCCGTCCATCCAGGGCCGGGCAGTGCCGGCAGCTCTGTCCCCGTGTCCGTCCATCCAGGGCCGGGCAGTGCCGGCAGCTCTGTCCCCGTGTCCG
>JAYRBT010000156.1:17224425-17251155 GCA_036023395.1 Myiotriccus ornatus
CGGGCCGGGCGCGGGAGGGGCCGCGGGGAGGCCGCGGGGCCGCCCCCGCCCCACGTGCGAGCGCGGCGGGGAAGCCCCGCCGAGCCCCCGGCGGGCGGCCCGGGCTGTGCCGGCGGGCGGGCTCCGGCGGCGGGGCGCGGGCAGACCCCGGCGGGGTCGGCGCTGAGGGACGCGCCGTGTTAAACTGCTCACGAATAGTTGTCTTTGTGCGCTTTCGGTTTGCCCGCGGCTCGGCGGCTCCGACCCCGCCGCCCGTCACCCGCGGGCGCCCCACGTGCCCCAGGCACTGGATGAACCTCGAGGTGCCGGCGCTTGACCCTCGCAAGTGTTGCGCGTATCTTCAGAATCAAAGTGTTCTGGGGGGGAGGCGTCACTCTGCCTTCAGTACTGAGCCTCGGGTGAAGTTTTTTCTTGGTCATATTTATGTGTCTTCACCTCCCGCCTTCACACTTATTTCGAGCAGTTCATAGCCAAAAGTTAAAGCGGGGCGGGTTTTCTCCTCTTGCGTATTGCTTGGTTTTAAAGCCTTGATGCTTCGGAGGAAGAGTCTGCAAAAACCAGTTTCTCGAAGATGATCGTCGTTGTTGATGTTGATCACATGCTGATGTAGGTCATGAGTATTGCAAAGGCACATTATTTGGTGCCTGACTTCCCAGCAGTTTCTTCCGCATGTGTTACTTTGTAAGACAGGGATTGTCCATCTTTCCTTCTTTCTTCTCGCTCCCACTTTCTTCCCTCTGTGTTCTTAAAGTACTTTGAGAGTTTAAACAACTTTTTTGTTGGATTGATTGTTTTGAGTGTAAACTGAAATACTAATTATGGGGCTTTCTTCTCCAGTCCTTGAAAACCAAGGGTAGAGTTTGATTTGTGTATAACAAAAAGATCTGGGTTATTAATATTTATGGCCTGGTATACAGTCACCATTATATATGCTCTTCCATTTGGACCACTTTGCTTTTTATTTTATTGTGACGGTTGTATTTTGTTCCCTGTTCTCCCATATCCTGCTTTGTCTTTTTTTGAACTACTTGTTCCTGGTCTAGAGGTTGAGGGGTTTGTACTTAACCCGTTCCATTTTCTTATGTTGTCATTACTGCAGCAATTATTCCTTCTACCAAGGGGCTGCTTTGGTTGGTGCTTCAGAGGAAGAGGATTTGTCTGTATTTGACCGGAACAGATCTGTGCCAGGAGCTGGGCATGGACTGCAGGCTCCCAGGATTTCAGGGTTATGATGAACATGTCGCTTTTCCTTATTTCTGTCCATTCGAGTTGTCCTAAAAGTTGGAGAGAACGAGGTGAAAAAGCGAATCAGGCGCTGTCTCTCTCTCTAGTTCCCATTTCCCACAAGTCCTTTGGCTGTCACTGCCTGCATTTCTGTCACCCACATGGTCGCTGCATCCCCTGCTCTCTGCAGTTCTGCTCCAGTCAGAGGTGTGCAAAAATAAAGCGCCAGGGGATTGTTGTTACCCATTCTCTTGGAAGGTGTGCAGAAAATTAGATTTGGATGGAGGAATCTGTTCCCAGCACTTGTGGAAGATAAACTTACGGTATTTAAAAGAAGAATAATCAATCAGTAATGGGTGTGATGTGGATGAAGTCTTTTTTTTTTTTAAATTAGAGGAAGGTTTATCATAGTGACTTACCTCATTCCTGCAAGTTCATACATTGTACAAAATAAGCATGGCCATAAAAAAAGAAGACAACTTTGGAATCTTACCTGAACCTTCTGGTAGTCAGGGTAGTGACTGCAGATTTTTTTAAGCTGGCAAAATAAACTGGCTCTTTTTTTTTTTTTTGTCCAGGCTTTTCGACTCACAGTGTGACATTGCTCATTTGGTCCTAAGGTTTTAGTTAAATTGCCTGCATTTTTCAGTCAGTTGACTGTTCTGAGTGATGTTACAGGGTTGTTTGAGGCGTGATATGTGATGCCACAACAGTATAATTGGAAGTAAATCAATACCAATCTTCCGTATTCCCTCCAGGGACAGCACAAGTTCCCGTCTTTCACACTGTCCCCGAATGGGCATCGGTGGATTCTTTGACTCTTCCCCCAAAGAAGAGCAAATCTGGGTCATCTTCTGTGCCAGATGTGCCCCAGAACTCATTTTTGCACTGCTTTAACTCTCTGAGAGGATCCTACTGCAGTGACTTTGTTATTCCTGGTTTTGTACAGTGCTGTTTGTTAGGGCTTTGTAAGCTTTGTGTCAGGATTTCTGGAGGGCTTAACTGAAGGTATCTTCATTTTCTGTGAAATAATTCAACGTGACAGAGGGGTGTGTAATACAAATTCTGCAATAAGGTGACCTTAACATCGTGGAAGCTTGAAATTCCTAGTTCTCTTGTAGATAAATTCTTGCACCCTCTGCTTAAAGGGTGGAAAAGGGAGTGCTTTTTAACATGGCTATACCTCACCAAAAGAAGCAGTTAAAACAATGCTAAAATGTGCTGTGTTAACCATGAGACAAATGTCTGTGGTCTGTGTCTTAAACTGGATCACTGGAGGTATCTTTTATAAAGGAAGAGCCTGAGGACAGTGCTGAACCTCATGGAATCACTTTTGGTATCACTGGAGCTCAGCTTACGCCTGCAGGTGATTTGGAAACCTGAGTTAGTTCAGGGACAGGTCAGTGACAGGTTGTTCCAGTGGTGTGGCAAGAGGAGAAAGAAGAGATGGTAGAAATTCAGTTGCAAATATAATGGAAGGTTTTATAATGACTTTTAAAGAGGTAGAGTGCCCTGATTTACTAAAGGAGAAGAATAAAGCTTTCATAGTCTGTGATAAAATCTAGTTATCATTCAAGATGGACAATGGATTGATTGGTGACTTTTTTTCTCTGGAAAAGGAGTGAAACCTTGAAAAAAATCAAGAACTTGATTGCACAGGTTGCTAACCACTGTCAGCTTTAGTGCTATTCAAGCAGTTTATTTGCAAATCCAAAAGCTGCACAGTTGTAGAAATTTCTATCTGAGTAGGTCCAACTGGAGGTTTTTTAATAGGTTTAGCCCAGAGGCCTTGTTGGGCAAACACATCTATCATGTAAAGCAAAACTGGAAAATAGGCAATAAATTCAGGACTGACAGTGGGGCAAACTGAGATGGCTTTTATCTTGTAAAATAAAAAAACTGAGCTTCAGGTGGGCTGCAAACCTTAAAAGCTTGTGGCAAGCGTGGTTGGGAATATCTGGGAGAGCTGAAGGGACAGGCTTTAATTCTCAGGGAGAGTTTGTGCTGAAGGATGTCTCGTTGAGAACCTGTGATCAACTCTAGGAGCAGAAGGCAAATGAAGCAAAAGACAGTTCTAGGGTTGAGGGGCCTGATGCTGTTGGACATTACCTTTCCACAGAATGTTTAAGCATTTTAAATGCAACTGTCTGGTTTGTATGTTATACGTGCTAGTTTGAGCTTCCTTTCATGGATTAATATGGTCAGGTGTGCAGTTTGTCATGATTTTATAAGGGTGAAAATACAGATTTTCAAGTGGTGACTTCAGTCTTTTTCAGCTTGCAGATTATTTCTCTGTTAAAGTTATACTTCTGTGTGGCATCAAAGCCAACCTAACAGTGAGATCGTTTGTCTTGGTTTTGTGTTTGTGATGATGCTGTTTGTTTGGGTTGAAGATCCCATTAAAGAAACAGGTTAAAAGTATAAGTTTATTCTCACTTCTTGGTGAAGCACAATAACTCCTACCATGTCAACAAAAAGAAATTGTGTAATCTTCCTTGAACAGGATAAAGGGTCTCTTAGTGGCTTTGAACCGCTGCTTTCTCATTCCCCTTGTGTGTCTGGAGGAAGATCATTCTGTTTATTTGTCTGAACCTGTTGTGCTGTATTTAAGCTCCAAAGTTACTCCATCCACATCACTGAGTGTCTTCAGCTGTACCAGGTATCACTTGATTAAGCCCCTGTGGATTTAAGGTCAGTTCTAAACAAAGCAAAAGAGTGAGTGTGTGTTAACAAAGTCTTTAGCACAGAGTCTCTGATGAAGTGCTGGATGCCTCCATCTCTTTGGTATTCAGGTGTTTGCTGATGTACCTGATTTAAAAAAGTGGCTACTTCCCCTGTGGATCAGCTTCTGTGCATAAATCAAAGCAAACTTGTATGGAGTGGAGGAGAAGGGAGAGAACTGAGGGTGTGGGGGGCATCAGGTGTGAGCGAGGCATGAGGGTTTGTGTCCTTTGGCAATAGAGCTGGTTGATGCCAGTGCAGATTGTTTGAATCCTGATTGTAAAACCTCACTTGTTTTGATGTAATTTGGTCCAGAATTTGAATTTGATCAGGGCTTTACAGCATCGTGTTGCTTTGCCCTCAGAAAACCATTATTGAGTTAAAAAACAACCACTGGGATCAAGTGCTCTGTTTCCCCACCCTCATAAAACCATATTTCACTTTTTCAACTGATGCAATGGTAGGCTGATTTTATTTTCTGCTTTCATATTTATTTTGAGAGAAGTAGGCTTCTTAGGGCATTGCAGGTGTGTTCAGTCCTTTTTTTATTGGGATGAGAAAATAAACAATTTCTGTTGTAGATTTTCTTCTCTGTCACTCTTTCCAGTAGCTTTAAGCTATTTCATTCATGTGTGTTCAGCCACAATATTGACATGTTTTGTATGAGACAACTGTCCTATGTAGGGTCTGCCCTCATAACTGAAATCTTTGAAGGGGGGTAAGTCTAATCCCTTTCCTTCTCATCAGGAAAACATCTATGAAGATTGTCAGGTGTCACAATACTGGCCTGATTATATGAAGGCACAGATACTGTGTCTTCCCAGCATCTTAATTAAAATAGTCAGACTTCTGCTGTGGGTTATTAGACTTGTGCTGTTCACACAGGGATACAAACTGAAGCAGAGGATGGCAGTCCAGCAGTTGAAAAGCACATCTGGTTTTATTTTTCTTTAATGATTTTTCCTAAGGATTGTTTAATTGTGCGTGCTTAATAGTTATTCTGCAGTATTTCAGTTCAACTTCAAAAGTGAAAAATGGCTGGGATTTAACTTGGAGTAACTGTAAACATGAATTTACGAAACTTGTGCCCTTGAACGATTTAAAAAGTTTAAACAGCCTAAAGTTTTAGACAAATATTGGACATAAGGAAGGCAGATACTTAAGAAAAGCCTTGTCAGCACTGGGATAAAAGCTGGAAAGCACTGCTCTCTCACTGACTCCCAGGAGCCACTTGACGTTCAGATGAGGGGCACTTGTTTAGACTAAAAGTTGGTAGGATCCTGTGGAAGAATAACAGATTTGTTTGTTTACAGAAAAAGTGGTTTTCCAGCTGTTCTTCCAGATGTTTGACAGTAACTGACATTGTTCACCTACATTTTTGAAGAAAGTAGATAGAAGCTGATTGCAACAACAAGGTTTTTAGTGCAGTTTCACGGTATAATCCAGTGGGTCCGGGTTTACTGCTGAAGTGGCCAATCCTGTTCCTTCCTGGCTGTGAATTTTCATCACCTCAGCTGCCTTCCCAGGGAATGACCATGTGAACATGTGGCAAGTTGGATCCAAATGAAAACTGTTCCTTAAAATTGTGTTTGTCCAAGGTGACGTGACTCGCTTTGGGGAGGCAGGATCAAGAGCTAACAGGTGATGTGCTGGGCACTGGGTGCCCACCAGAGCCACTCCAACACTGCCCCTCCTCTGCTGGGCGGGGGAGAGGAAACACTCTGAAAAGCTCATTTGGAAATAAGGACAGGGACACCACTCAGCAATTACCATCACTAGCAGAACAGACCCCACGTGGGCAAATCAGCTGAGTTTATTGCCAATCAAATCAGGGTAGGGTAATGAGAAATAAACCCCCAATGTTCAAACACCTTCCTCCCAGGTTCAACTTCACTCCTGATTCTCTGCCTCTTCTCCCTGAGCAGTGCAGGAGGACGGGCATGGAGGCTGTGGTCTGCTCATCACCCCATCCTCCTCACCTCCTGCCCTGCTCCAGCGTGGGGCCCATCCCATGGGAGACAGTCCTCTGTGAACCTCTCCCGTGTGGGTTCTTCCCATGGGCTGCAGTTCTTCCCAGCCTGCTGCAGTGGGGGGGGGTTCAGGAACCACCTGCTCCAGGATGAGCTTCCTACGGGGTCCCAGCCTCCTTGGGGCCTCCCCTTGCTCAGGTGTGGGGTCCTCCCGGGCTGCAGGGGGGTCTCTGCTGCTCCATGGACCCCCCGGGGCTGCAGGGGCATCTCTGCTCCAGTGCCTGGAGCTCCCCCTCCCCTCCTCCTCCCCTGGCCTGGGTGTCTGCAGGGCTGCTGCTCTCACGTACTCTCACTCCTCTTTCCCAGCTGCTGTTGTGCAGCAGGTTTTCTTCCCCTTTCCTAAATACCTTATCCCAGAGGCACTACCAGCATTGCTGGTGGGCTCAGCCTTGGCCAGCACTGGGTCCATCATGGAGCCATCTGGCATTGGCCCTGTTGGACATGGGGCACCTTCTCATGGAAGTTTCTCACCCCCTTTTGTCACCAAAACGCTGCCACACAAACCCAGCATAGGTAAGAACATACAAGGGGACAATGGTCACAGCCAGACTGACTGAATTGTGTTGTGTCTAGATTAGGAAACCACCAGTCTAGTTCTTTATTCTAAATGTTTGTGGGCTCATTTAGCCTTAGAGATGATTTGCCTATCTGGACCTTTCTGTTACCCTGTTAAAGGCCAGGAGTTTATTGTTTGATTTTACAGCGCTCGCTCTGAACGTGGGTAAGAAATGGTATTTTACAAGATAGTTTCCCAAGGTCACAAATCAGGTTCATGGCCAAGCCAATAATAGCAGGGCACCTTCCCTTTCAGTCCTGGTTTAATTAGGCTGAACAGTGTTGAAATAGCTCTAGACTGATGGTGAAGCCATTTGCTTGGTGCACACAGGTCTGAAAACAGGAGTGAGAGTTGTTCCATGTCGAGGAGCCTGCTTGCCTCAGTAGGGCTTCTGAGATGCTTCGACATTTTTAGGTTTCTCTGTTTTTTTTAAAAAATACACATTTGCAGGTTGTGATCAATCTAGTAGTGAATGGGTCTGTATTGCAAAGAATAAGGATTTTGCAGTAGAAGCTTTCCAAAAGATAGATTATTATTCTCAAGTATAAATACATGACATATAAATCACTTTTGTACAAAACTGAGTACAGCATTGCCCTAAATTAACATTTCTCTCTGGTGAAGTATGGTAAGTGTAACACCTTTCCTTAGGTTTGACCTCATATTCCTTAATACAGGCTTATGGTACAAAATGATGATTAATCGAGAGGAAAAGCAAGTTAAGAAAACTTTTTAGTATTACTTTATATATTTTCTTTTTTTGCTTGTTTGTCAGCAAGAACATTTTGCTCTGAAAATGATAATTTTAGTCTAGTTAGAGTAAGAGTTAATAAACAATAGTAGATAATGTTCCAGGTGTTAGTCACAAAGACAGGTGCCTACTATACTGAGTTTGTTTTGTATTGAGAACAATAATACTAATCTCATTTGTAGTTCCCATTTTCTTTCTGAAATGCTGTTACCAAAACAAGTTACTTATAAACTAAATGAACAGAATTCTGCATGTGGTCCTTTTTTTTTTTGGGTTTTTACTACCAAAAACATACTTTCTTTTGGCCTTTCTAAATGTACTTTATTTCTTCAGACCATCTGGAGTGGATATAAAATCTCTTTATATGCTTTTACTATCAAATAATTCTGAACAACCCTAGTTTTTTTTCTAACTTAATGTGAGTAAATTGTCATTAAATCTCCTTTCTAAAGGAGAGCATGCAAGCTGTTAAAACTGCAGTGTATCATTATCATCTTCCATAATGTTTTCCAAGTATGCCCTCCATCCATGAGAAAAAGGGAACCCAAATTTAGGGACTGGCAGTTGTGGAGCAGCATGAGCCCCGTAATTAGAGGCAAACACTTCTGGACAGACTGAGAGGAAAATTTTTAAGATACACTTGAGAGTTAAACAGCTTTGTTACACCCTTTCAAAGTCACTTGAGTGATTGATGGCACCTACATAGTCCCGAAAGAAAAGTGCCGTCCGCTCATGCAGAAGATCTTTGTGTTACAAGGTGCTGTTTTGTTTTATTTTGAGTACTTCAGAAGATTTAAAGAAACTGAGTGTTACTTTTTTAAATGGATGTTTCATGCTGTTTCACGTGTGGCTCTTTTCATTGGTTTGAATGGTCATTTGCATTGATGAGATGATACCCTTTCACTCATCGTTCACCTGCACGTCCTTCTTACAAAAGGGGATTGTTGTAGCAGTAACAGTTACATTGAAAGTCAGAAGTTAATAAATTGATGCGTTCAGAGAAACAGTGGAGATGGTAAAGGTGAGTGGATTGAGCCCCTGAGAAATCCACGTTCCTATGACCTGTAAAGCAGGCACAGAAAATGTTATTTCTTCTTGCCATTAGAAGACTATTCTGGAATTAATGGTCTCCCTTGTGCAGGGGGCAGGGCAGGTCAGCAGTTGGAAAAGCCGTGTGGAGCAGCTGATAAGGCAGGATGAGTCAGACACACGGGCTGGCAGATTCCAGAGCGCTGATAGTGGGCAAACAGCTGAGTGGGAACTTCTCTCTGGGGGTCCCAAAGCCCTTGGCCTCAGCCACTGCACCTGCAGCTGGAAAAGTCTTGTCCCAGGGAATTGCAGAAGCTTTGGGAGGAGGAGATCTGCAGCAAAGGGAAATAATGTGTGGGTTATGACGTGGGGCAGCTCTTGAAGGAAAGCTTGGGATGAGGGTGTTTCGCTGCCACGGGCAGGTACACCCCAGACTGACAACTCCTGGGCTCTGGGAATGCCCAGGGAAGGTTCCCATGGTTTTCTGTAAACGAGTTACCAGTGCTCATACAAACGGATCAAGGAATGGTCTGGTCCTGCGTGATTGTTTTTTGATAGAATGAACATGTGACACAGCAGGTTTATGTAGATGGTTGGTTTTTAAGAAAAGTTTGGCATGAGCATGTTCATCTGCCACATTCAACATACCTGGGTTTGTATGTGAAACTGCTGTCAGTTCCAGTGTTTTATATTCCCAAAGGTTACGTTTGTGGTAATAAAATCATGATTTTATTGTTTTTACCTGTCTGGTCTCTGACAAAGTAGAATCCTAAATTAATTTTTTGCTGTCTTCATGGCATAGCAGCATTACCACCCAGATTTTCTTGAATTCTGTCAGTAACTGTAAACAGTGAAAATGACTTCAAATAGACTTGTTATTATTAACAAAGTCCTTAGTGTTTATTTGTCAATAAGGGTTCACCTGCCACTTTGCTCAGGTTTTAAAAAAATCATACGTGTTTTATTTACTTTGATATACCTCTGCAGAAACAAATGTTTAAATCTCTTGTAGGCGTGTATTAATTGAGATTAAACACGATTTCTTTCCAGCTTGGTAAATTAGAGTGAGATATGTAAGTAATTTGAAGTATTCCTTGTGTTTTAACAGTGAAAGCAAGTTGAACACATTGGTACAGAAACTACATGACTTCTTGGCTCACTCGTCAGAAGAATCTGAGGACGCAAACTCTCCTCCAGCATTATCTAAAAGCAAAAGCATAGGTAAAACCACACTTTCTGTTTTGTTTTTTTTACTTTCAGTGTGTATATGATTCTAAAGTCAACTAACTTGCCGTTGTTATTTCAATTTATCACACTTGGCTGGGGCAATTACACAAAGTCCTAATGTGGTTCAAGTGGTGATATCTCAATAAATACACAATAGACCTTCGATGAAATATTTATTTTGGTTCTGAATCTTTCTAAATGGAAAAAAAATCTAACCTTCTGGTAATTTACCTTCTATGGAACAGGAGATGGCAAACACACATGTATTTGCTGTGCTAGGAATTCCTTGTTCAGCGTACCTGAATTTATAAATCCACTATCTTGGTTGTTCTGCTGAAGTAAAGCTTTTGCAGTCCTTGTAGTTGTGGAAGAGGTTCTGGAGATTATGCTTTTACAGTTATTTGGAAAAGATTTCTACATATAGTCTGGAAACATTTGAAAAGGAAATAAGATTTCTGAAAAACCTTGAGTCCTACACTGGTTCAGAATTGGTTATTAGAATTTTTACGTACAAGTTAGAAATAGGTAATAAATTTTAAACAAACTGTTTTGATTACAGTGATTAAAAGTGAAATCATTTCACATCAGTCCTGAATAAAATCTGTTTCCAAATTTAACTGATTAAACTCTTTCTTAGTTTAACTTGGACTGGATACAGGTGCAAAACCTTTCAGTGTCTGCTGTTTAATGAGCTAAAAGTTGTGCTGAAGTGGTAGAGTCCAGGAGAGTGAGAGTGTGCTGGCTGTGTTATGGAGCTTATTTTCAAACTCCTCTTGTCCTAAGTAATATCTTCCATGGGTTTTCTGGCATGCTGTTTTTATCTTTTAATGATTTGTTTTGAGGGAGTCTCAACTTTGATGCTCACCAGCATCAAACTGAACGCCTAACATAGGAAAAAGAAATTACTCCTGTGATACCTCAGCAGAATAGTAAAATAAACCGTGGTGTAGACACATCTCAAAGTGAAATTTTGCTGAGGGAGCACACTGGGAAAAAGAAATCTTTTCCTTTATCCTGTGTAGTTAAAAGGTAGAATTTGGTTCCTTGCTGTAAAATACAGATTGTCTTTAAAATGGGTACACTTGCAAATTCGTAGCAGGTGTGTTTCAGTGTTGGTTTTGAGATCTAAAAGAATGTATTGAAGTAGAACAGTCAAGACTAAACACTTAATTGGTAGGAAATGTCAGAATGAACTGTGTGAATTTCCTTGCCCTCCCAGTGTTGTGTGGATAATGAGTGTCTTTAGCAACTGTGCTTGCTTTTGTTGTACTGCACAGGATGCTCCTTACAAGCTCAGGTTATGGATGTGATTGGGGCCAAATCAGGTTTATACAGTAGTGGATCTTGGGTTGTTCCTGTGTTTGGGAGATATGTGAGTTATTGGGTCGAGTGTTGTGAGGAGGGAGATGATGGTGAAGCTCAAGTGTGGCTTAGGATTGGAACATGTCCCTGCCACACACAGAGGTCAATTAAAATAGGAAGCAATACTTGATTTTCCAGCCTTTCTGATGTTTCCTTCTCCCCTCTGTGCTGGAACTGGAGGTGTCCCTGCAGGGTGCCAGAGCAGGGGAGTGTGCTGTGAGTGCAGCCCCTGCCCTGGAGAGCCTGCAGGGCTGGAGCAGGAGCGACGGGTCAGCACGAGGAGCTGTGAGGGGACGGTGGTTCTGTGGGAATGGGCAGGGAGCACATCCAGCTGCTTTTGGAACAGCACGTGTGCACCAGCTCCAAGTGCAGAGTCTGCAGGGACTGGAGCTGCCAGGGCAAAGGAAGCTCTGCCAAGATGTACAAACTGGCATTTTCCATAGATTTATCACTTGGCCAAATTGGTCAAGAGTAGAAGGTGGGCAGCATGTAATCTCCAGAGGAAATGTCACCCTCCTTCCAAATCTCAGATTTTTTTTCCTCAGAACACAGAAATACCTGTAGTATTCTAGAGAAGAAATTTCGGGTATTTAAAAGTGCCAAAGACATTTGCTTCCATTTTTTTATTCCCTCCTTCACATGCAGAAATGACTGGATAATTCTTGCTGCAATTTACTGAAACAATTCAGCCCAGGTCAAATACCCAGCGTTGAATTCTCAAATCAAAGTGATTTAACTATTTTGAAGTGTAGAAGAAAATCGTTTGATTTTCTCAAAACTGAAGTTTAAGGATAAATAACTTGCAGTGCTACTAGTCTTATGCTAAAATCACAAATAATTCTGATATTTACAGGATAATCCGGGATTGTAATTATACTTCCTTCTCTGTAGTGCATCTGTTAAAGTGCTGCTGTTCCTAAGCCTTTGGAGCATCTTCTTCCAAGTATTGTTGAATCACTGAACTTGAAACGTTCCCTTCCATTACCAGGACTGGTGGATGGGAACAGGTGCTGATATGTTGCAGGCCTTCAGGCTTTATATTCCACAGTTCCTGAGACAGAGAGATGGGAATTCACAGTCATATCCTGTATCAAATGGATTTTTTGCCTGTGGTTTCATGATCCCAGATTTAATACTTTATTTCTAATGTCAGGATGTGTAAAAGAAAAAACTTGAAGTGACTGCTTAGAGATCAACAAAAATGCACTAATATATTATCTCTGCATGCAGCTGCACTTGCATTGCTTCAGGATTTCTGCACCAACAGGAAGGCTGTTCCTCAGCCTGTGTGGGACTGAACTGAAAGGGATTCCTAGATTATTTCTGTAAAATTTATGCCTTATAGTGGAGTGTTTCATTGTGCAGCAGTTTGTCTCTGAAAGCCGCACAGTCATCTTTATTCAGACTGGTGAAACATAAACAGTGTGATGTGCAGTGTGAAGAACTTCGAGTGTTTCTTGCAGTTCATTGGATTCCTTTAATTTCTCTCCATAGGTAAAAGTAGAGAACCTAAAGGAAGTCCAGCTTCAATGGAGAACAATAGAGATGAGGTAGGAATAAAAGCACTTCTGAATTCCAGTTGCATGTCTAGTGCAGAATGGCTGAGCTCACTGTGTTGCTTTTACAATAAGTACTTCAATAATCCCGTCAGAACCACCCAGTAAACGTCATCATGTCTGCTGAAGAGAAGCACTGCTGTAAAATATATAGAAAGAAATACAGAATTAAGTTTTATAGTTTGACTTAAACTCAGAGTTAGGCAGGTGCAAGCCGTTGCTTCTGTTTTATTTCTAAATTACTGAAATACATGAATTTACTTGGGCAGTTTCACTGTCTTTCTGGTGCACAGTAATTCCTGAGAACAATGAGAGTCTCTAACAGAGACTTAGACTTTGCTTACCTGAGGTGTGCAGTTGCATTTTTGTTAAGAAATGAGTTCTGTTAATTGATTCATATTGAGAATATTGCAGAGTGAGGTTATCTTTATAAAGAAATTTGATTAATATTCTTTTATCCTTATTCTGTTCTTTGGATTATGGGTTACCAGGCTCTTACTATTTTTGCTTTAAAAGAATTGGTCTCTATATACACTTACACTGTGATACTCAGATAAGAGTAGGTACTTAGTTGTCCTTTGAGGCAAATATGCTTCCTTTTTTAAAAGAGAGAGAGAGATGGACATACAGGATCTCTGTTAAACATGAGCAGATTTATTCTGTGTGATGTGTTATGCACATCAAAGAGATTTTTCATGTGATACATGTTACGACTAACTGTTCTGCTGCTGGAAACATTCTGCTTGACACCACCTTAATATGTAGAGAACACAAGTGCCAGAACAAGTCCTGCCTTAGTTTACCTTTCCTGCTGTAAACTCAGATGTTTTAAACTGCCCACCCCTGGTTATGATACGAGTGCCAGAACCTCTGACAGATCAGTTTTCCTGTAAAGGCAGCGGGTGCTTTCCGGCACGTGAACCGGGTAACAAATGCCAGTGTTCTGCTGGCAGTTCCTGGGTGGAACTGGGCAGAGTGCCCAGTGCCAGCCCTGCAGAACCCTCTGGGAGGGGGTGTTGGAAAAGGCCGTGGTTCCTTCATGCGGCGTGAAGAGCATCCACAGGTGCATCCACAGGAAGCCGCTTCCTTCTGATCTGAAACTCCATAGATTTGGTTGAACTGAACTGGCATGACTGTTGAAATTGTGTGTCACTTGTTAATGCTATTCCTGCTGCTTTTTTCAATTTTTATTTATTTATTTATTTTTATAAGATCACTGGTGACTTCTGAGATGTGTTCTAGTTAAAGCAAGAAACTGGTTTTTTTTTTTTGACAGGTCCCTTGGATACAAATGTGTTGACCTTTTCATTTTTTTTCTTGTTTTCAGGGCAGTAGTTCTTCAGAAAGAACCAAATCCTTAGGATTATCCCGTTCCAAAAGGTTGGTTTGGAAGATAAAAACAAATAAATTACTTTTTGGTATGTGAAACTATAGAAAAGTCGATGCACCATGCCAGATATTTTTGGTATACACCAGTGTAAATCAATGAAGTAGCAGAGTGCTGGTAAAACAAATAATACACTTAAAATTGAAGCCATTTCTCAGGATCAAAGGTAAAGATCACAAAGCCTGATTTTTATAAACAAAGACAAGATTATCCCATATCTTCAGGGCAAAGGAGTTTATCCAAGAGTTCCTTCACTCTTACTCTTTCTACATGTAGGATTCTTCTGAAAAATGTAAATTGGGTTGTATGGAAAAAAGGGCTTTATGTACCTTACTGCTGGGAGGCTATAGCATCAAACTGTGCTGCTGAGTTGTCCTGTGCAGAATCTGCCATTTGCTGGATCCCTGCTTAGTCCTTTCTCCTTCTTTGATTCACCAAGTCCGGAGTTACCTGTTTACCACCCCTCTGACCCTGCAGGAGACAGGTTGTTGGTGTCCCCAGTACCAGCAGACTTGCTCTAGCCCAGCTCCTCGGCTGCTCTCGGCTGATGCTCCTTCAAGTTCTGTCATTCATGATTTTCCATGCCCACTTTCATCAGCTGCCTTAGAACTGCTCTTTACAAGTCTGTGTCTCTTTTCACTCTCCTTTGTATCCGAGTTGGTTTATTCTATCACGCCTGCTGGCATTAATATTCTTCAGTCTCCTCCTTGTTTGTCTTGATGCAATATTTGTAAGTGTGGTTTTATATTTGGCTTTGATTTCTCCCTCATGTTCTGAAGACAGTGTCCTGCTGAACTCTTTCATTTATATTGCTTTTAGTCCTGTTTTTTTTGCATCCTGTCTTACCACTAAAGGTGTTTTCTCTTACATGTGACATACTGTGGCTGATACACAACCAGTATCCTGCAGTAGTTCATGTGTTCCCTTCAGACTAGTGAAAATTATGCTCCGTATTCAGTACTTTCCCTGTCCTGACATACTAAATTAATTAATTTTCGTGGATTCAGTTCGAAATGATGTTTGTGTGGAATTCTGGCAGCTGTTCCTTTTATTCAACAGTCAGCCTTTTCATTTCTCTCCTCATTTCCTTTATTTCCTTGCAAACATCTCTTCAGCCAAGCTGCTTTTTGTAATTTGTTACTATCTGTGTGCTCTCTTTGTGCTGCCTGTTAAATCTGGAATGATGGATAAAATTTCTGAGCAGACATTCGCTTGTGTTTCATTTAGGGTTTTTCTCATAGGCTTCATTAAAAACACATCAAACATTGATTTTCCAAAAAAATACATCAAGCCCATGAAACAAAATATTCTATCAGTATATATTTTTATTTCACATAGAGGGGAGAATTGCTGTTTCTAACAAGAAAATTAACCTACAGTTTATATATAGTGATAATTTGAAGCTTCCCACCTGATAAAGTCTTAAATGAATTTAGAAAGAACGTAGTTTTCCCCAGTTAATACCATGTTTGCAAAGCTTCAGGCTTACCTGAATTGCTGTGTGTACTGCTTGTCAGAGCATGGGTTTTTTTCTGTCTATGCAGGAAACCTACAGTTGTAACAAAATACGTTGGGTCAGATGATGAACAAATCGTAGATGAAACTGTAAATGAAGATGTTTCCAATGAGAACTCAGAAAACGATGTAGATATGCAAAGCTTGCCTAAAGGTAGGTCGTGTCTTTTTTCACTGCTGAATTCGGGAAATTAGCCAAGGTGATGAGGCAGCGTAAAGAATTCCCTGGAATGCACAGGTATAAAGTGCCTGTCTGAGGTGTGAGCACCCACAGCAAAGAGGAACCCAAGCACCTTTGTGCTGGGACCTGGCACGGGTCGGTCCATGGGTGCACCAGGATGTGCTGGTGGCTTTTTGTGCAGCCATCTGTGCAAAACCGTCCCAGAACACACAGAAACAATTCCTTCTGTTGTTCTGTAGAAGTCTCAAGCTCTGTCACCCAGTGGTCTTATTTTACAGTTCTCCCTGAGGTTATTTATTAGCAATTAGATCCAGAAAAAGAGCAAACCTAACTCTAGGAGGGAAATGTCATTATTCAATGTATTTTTAAGCATCTTTTAGGAACAGTTAATTCTATAAATTTTATATCCCTCTGCTCTTAGCTATGGTGTGAGTTTGATTATCTCCTCCATTTCTTACCTAGGGAAGTTACAGGAAAAATTGCTGCTCTTTACTGCATGAGCAGCAGAATTCAGAGCAGTCACTTTAAAATTTTTTCAGAGTATGAGATTATTTTCAGTGTCCTCACAACAAAAGTATAAAAACCATGCTCTTAATTAGGAAGGATACATTTTTTCATTCACACAATTTTGAGTAGTTCTTTCATTGAGATGAAAATATGAATTCCTGCATTTTGTTCAAGACAAAGCAGTTTTTATTGCATTGCTTTTTCATTTTATTTCACGCTGAAATAAATGCAGGCGAGGGGAAACTGGATAGAAGGGGGCAAAGAGAAGAAATGCATAGTTACTGTAGAGGTTTGGAGGGGTTTGAGTGCTGTAACCCAAGTCCTTTACTTGTAGATTGCACTGCAGATGCCTGTCCACACCGCCCCCAGTGTGACAGTCCTGTCCTGCACGTGCCACAGCAGGGCAGAGGGAGCACAATTTACTCCTCAGCCCATCCAGTCCTCGGCTTTTGTCCTACAGCTGCAACACAGATGTACTTTGAAGTGTGTGGTGGTTTGTTTTGGGGTTTTGTTTTGTTTTTGTTTTTGTTTTTTTTTCTTTGAACATCTGTGCATTCGAAACTTGGTCGAGTTTTAGGCAACAGATTGCATTTTTTTGTTGGCTTTATTTAAACAGAACTTTTGCACTTCATTTGGATGTGTAATGGTTTCCAATTTCTAAATAAAATTATTCTAGGTACAGTGGTTGTACAGCCTGAGCCAGTGCTGAATGAAGACAAAGATGATTTTAAAGGGCCTGAATTTAGAAGCAGAAATACCGTTAAAATGAAACCTGAAGCTCCCAAAAAGCGTGGAGGTAAATACAACTTAAACCATCTGTTAAAACGGGTTAAAATTGTTGCTTACGACCACATTTGGTACATCTAAAAATTGTTCATATTTCTGATAAATTATCCTGAAAATACCTCCACTCTTCTGGCTTTCTGTTCATTAAGGATGCTGAGTGACAGAAATTAGCCTCCATTGCTGCCTCTGCAATGCAGCAGTGAAAGCTAAGATTAGTTCCCGTTAAATTCCTTGTTTTCTGTAGGTTTAGGATGCATCATTAGCTACAGTTGCAATCTGGTGTTCCAGGTGTTCCTTTTTTAAGGAATTACGTTGTAACAGGGTTGATACAGGAACGTTCACTGACTTGCCAAGAAAGCAACCACATGGGACACGTGTAGGCAGACTATCCCTCAGTGAGCTAAGAGAAAAACCCAAACCCTCAATTCAAAGACCTCTGTTTTGTTTTTAGACTGTGGGAAATTCCCTGCCAGTGGGCCCTTCTAAGGATTATCCTTGAAAAGCTGCTGTGTCAGCTTCTTTCCCATAGCTACTTCTAAAATTAAGAAGTTAGGTAGATTATAGCACTAACAGAAATTAATTTCTCATAGTTTATTCCAAAAATTAGAGGGAGGTTTATTTATAAAGTAGCCAATAAGAAGGCAGATATTTTTATTGACACTACTGGCAATATCTCAAAACCTTCAGCAGTACCTGGGATATCCATACAAACAGATCTGGCACACACTTTTCATTCTTCCCATTATATCATTTGAGATACTTGCTCTCTTTTACCTGTAATTTATTAAGTGCTATTTCTCCATTTGTGGTGGAAGGGGAGTAAAATGTGACTGTGTGGGAATGTGCTTGTGCATACACATGGGCTCATGCATGATGTTAATCACATTTTGAGCGTTGATGTTTTTCTCTGAATTAATGAATCTTTGCAAGCTGGTTCTGTTTTATTCATGCAAGATGTCCTGTGTGCGGCATTTAGGAATGCTTTTCCCATTTGTGCTTGTAACATTTGCAAACTGGTCCAGCAGAACGCGTCAGGGGTGCAGCGCTGAGAAGATAGAACTCCTCTGCCTGAGCTTTGTGGCCTGTGTCTGCATCCCCAGCACAGTTTGTATGACCTGCCCTTCCAGCTTTTTTTCTCTATCCCTAGGGAATTTGCAGGCCTTCCTTTGTGTGTCTGGACTGGTTACTCATGTACTGTGCCTGACTTGGGGGAATAGTTTTGGAAGGGACAGGAAGAGTTGAAGCCTTACCTTTATCCAGGGCGAGCTGAGCTCTGTAATGTCTCTGCTGATAGAATTTGGTTTTGGAACTCTGCAGTGTGTGTGTTAAACTCCTGTCAGCTTCCAGGGAAATGGAACAGCTCCTTGAGTTGGCCCCTTTCCAGACCAGGAACGATAGCCAGGTGAGGGATGTGACTCCGGTCAACCTCAAGAGCAGCTGGATTAGGGAATGTATCAAACCAGTTTGTTTGTGTCGAACTTTGTCAGCTTTTTGCATGAAGGGGCACTGAGCTTTGTCTTGATGCCTGACTGAGGTGCCCTGTGCATGTACAGAGCAGGTAAATGTGTAGTCCCTGAGATCCTGATTTGTCTGCACAGTGCAGGTAAATAATCACAATAAAATAAAAGGTGCCAGTCTATCTTGTTCATTGTGGAGTGCATCTTTGCACTTGTTTTAGGAATTATATGTCCTGTTTATATTAGAAATAGTGGGAGTAATAGAAGTCTTGCCTTTCTAGCAACCAAGTGCTCTCATCTGAGACTGTTGAGAGGCATTGTGTCATTGTTTTCAAGTGTTGTGTCTGCAGAATGGTTATATTTTTGCTAATAAACTCCGGTAGGAATGTTTTTAAGTAAGTATTTTCTCCTTATTAATGCATTAGTAGTAGTTGGATTTCTTTGGATCATCACCATTTGCAGTAGTAACATGGCTTACAAAGTTTTGCCTCAGAAATTCTCTCTTTCTGCTGCCAACTTGCAGATTTGAGGAAGGAGGCCGTGGTGCTTCCCCTTAATTGTAGAAAAGAGGGAAGTGGCTCAGGGCTTGGCAGGAATGGCATGTTGTGCCTGGGTTGGTGTGTGACAGACCTGGGTTGGGTTCCAGGCTGTGGAACATGGCATTGCCTCCCGAGGAGTGCTGTGCCATGGCTGCCTTTGGTCAAGGTCACCAGCAGTGTCTGAACCCAGTGTTTGAGCTGGTTTTGAGGTCATGAGGGGGCTCTGTGAGTGCCCAGGCTCTGCAGACCTGCAGTCAGGGGTGCCTGGAGGTTGGAAACAGCACAAATTCAGAATTTGCCTGAGTTGCAAGGGTGTATCAGCTGTTCTCACTGGCCCGTGAGCCATCTGAGATGGTGTTGAGCAGCAGGTTGCTGGTAGCTTGTATTGTGTCTTGAGAATGCTCATTCAGTTCCTTAACACTGTGGTGTTGGTGCTTCTGTGGTAGTGACTGTTTGAGAAACAGAAAAACATTTGGAGTCTGTACCCAGACTGTAACCATCAAGTTAAACCATTTGAGGTCATTTCCTTGTGCCGCTTACTGACCATGGCAGCGAAGGACAAGTCACAGTTGAGTGATCCCTCTATCTGATTGATCCCAGATGAGGTTTCTGAAAGTGTCTGAGCTTTCACAAACGATGTTCCTTTTTCTGCTGTTGAAAACAGAAAGATCTCATGGTATGAACTAGTTGGTTTAACAACCTGGCGTGGACTGAACCTGCCAAGCCCACGTTCACCCCTTCCACAGTGAATTTGGGGGGTTGGCAGTAAAGAAATGTTTTCTTGACCAAATATAGGTACAGCAGCAGGGGTGGTCCACAAACTAGGAGCAGTCAGCAAGATGGGGAGTACATGTGTATTGTAACAAAATTGTAGTTTCAGAAAAACCCAAACAACAAAAACCGCCATCAAGAAGGGAGCAAAAGGTGAGAAAAGATCTTTCAGGCACTATTAAAAGGATTTCGTGCATCTTCTGTCATGGTTTTCTGTATTCTTCTTTTAGAAACTAAACTGTGTGTGAAAGACAATGTGATACAAACATGAATTAAAATGATATTTGTTAAACAAAAAAATTGGGAACATTGTCCAGAATATCAGGGCTGCTCTGGAAGAGTTTTATTGATGACTCTTATTTAGGTGTGTTCTCAGGAGGTGACCAGTTAGCCCAAATTGAATCTCTCAAAGAACTGTGTCTTCACCCCAGGTGGAGCATAGAAATTAGAGGTAAATTCTTTCAGTCTTTAAATGGCAAATGGTTACAGAAAGATTTCTCTAGTGCTGGGTGGTAAAGAAATAAAGGCCTAAAACCTGACAGGCTGAGATATTGTAAGAAAATGAAATAGGTATATAGAGATTTCTCAAAAAAAAAAAAAAAAAAGAAAACAATTAATGTGTGGTTTATAATCCTCTCTATAGAGGAAGGACTACATGGAATTGTAAGCTGTACAGCTTGTGGGCAACAGGTGAATCATTTTCAAAAGGATTCAATCTACAGACATCCTACACTGAAAGTTCTTATTTGTAAGGTATGTGGTAAACAGTTCTACTGTTTGTTTTTGTTTGAGATGCCATGTTAGTTGATTTGGGTGGGATTTTTGTGGGAGTAGTTCTTGGTTTTAGTCATTAGCTGTTACAATTAAGGAAAATAAAAGCAGGGGGAAAAGCAAATATACTTACAAATTTATATTCCTGTTTTCTTATACCTCAGTTAAACTCATTGTGTTTTACTTGGAATTTCATTTTATAGCTTTAAGGCTGTAATATTAGTGAATTTTTAATGTGAAATGATCTGTCTGAAGTCTGCCTACTCATAATGTATTGTAAGAGCAGATTCAAGTCTGGATCTCCTGGTAAAGTGTTCTGTGTAAACCAACATCGGAATGAGGAGCAGAAAAGTATCTTCAGAGCCGTGTTGGCTGCAGCTCCTGGGCTGTTTTAATTTACAGCAGCAATGATGATCTAAACCCAGCCTAACCCCAGACCTGGCTCTTCAGCTGCCTGCTCTCCTGGGGGCTCCAGAGAGGCCCTCAGGTGCCTGCAGTGGGAAGAGGGGGGGCAACAGGGCAGGAGGGAAACATCTCTGTCCCTGCTGTGGAGACCTCTGTTAATTTACAGAAATAGAGGGATATCTCTTGCATATCTGTGCAGTCTATAGATGCTGTATTTGTAAAGGTGTTGCCAAAGATAGAGTGGAAGTCCCTGAGCTCTGTACTCCAGGTCTTCCACTGCTTTCTGTGCCTAGTTTTGCCCTTATTTTGCTCCTGCTTAGGTCAGCAGTCCCAGAGCTGAGAACCTGTCTTCCTTCGACTATGGATGTTCCATCAAGGGTCTAAACATCAGATTTTACTGGGGTTTTTTGTTGGTTTTGGTTGTTTGAATAGTTTAGTTGAACAGATGTATAAGTCTGTTCCATGTAAAGGGGCATCATCATTTTAAATTCATGTGCTGAATCCTTTTCTGGATTTTGAATTCCCTGATCTGCTGGGTAAAGGGACAGAATTTAGCTAATAGTTTGTCTTAATACCTGTTCAAAGTAGAACTGCAAGTCTGGGAGAACCTTTTTCACACCTTCCAAATTTGGTGTAAAGAATTCAGCAACCAAAGCCATTGCTACTTCTAGCTGAGGTGTTTTTTTTTCTTACCATTACCAAATTTTCAATAAAGATACTTAGTTTGTACCTGGAAATTGGGTGTTAAAATCAGGATAAATGCTGAAGACCTTTTTATTTAAAACCTTATGGCATCGGATGCTGACATAAGGAGCATACAGCTGAAAATTGCATCTAAATAAGAAGTCGTGTTTTGAGACCTGTTGCATCCATGGTAGACTTTTCTTTTAGATTAACACAAATGTAAAAGGCTTATGTAAAGCAGCTGCTGCTTTTACTGGCAAGCTTCAGAAATGAAACAAATTGCTGAAGCCCAGTTGGGATTTAATAAAGAATTCCTTGTCCTGTCTCTTTACAGACTTGCTACAAGTATTACATGAGCGATGACATCAGCCGTGACTCCGATGGGATGGACGAACAGTGTAGGTGAGTGTCCACAAGCTGAAAACACACCCACAGCTCTTCTGGCTTGTTGGGGATCTTCATTTGTCTGTCATGTCATTATTGCAAGAAATAAAACCAGTACAAGAGCTTAATCAGCAGTTATTTCTCACCAAGAAATACTCAACCCCAGCCTTTTCCTATTTGATTGTTATTTTAGTAATTAACAGCAAATCATCCAGTAGCAAACACTTTTAAGACATCACATTTCTAACTAAATAACGTGCCCATTAATTGGGTATTGACCCATTGACCCATATAAACACTTTAAAGGTGGGGATAGAATCTGATGTTCTAAACCCTGTGAGCCACAGAAACTTCTACAGATGCATTTCCCACTTTTGAAACACGTAAATTATTTCTCTGTCCTAATGTCCAAATACCTAAATGTGCAATTCTGTCAAAATTGTGCAGTCTGTGATGCTTATGGGTTTTCTTGTCCACCACTTTTCAGGTCACGTGTGCCTGCAGTAGTAACGTATCAGTTAAAGCTGGAAAGACTTGAGCCAATTACTTCTGCTGTAAAATAAATCACTCCTCTCCACTCCCTCCCCAGATTTTCAGAAGAAGCAGAGAAAATAAAATTTAATTAGTGTTTTCTTTGAAATCAGTGCAGAAATTGTGTTTGAAAATTACCGTTTCAGCCTTGTGAACTTTTAATCTTAATACATGAATTTTCTGACTTTCCAGTTCTCAGTCGAGTGCTTTTCAGATGCGCTTTTAAAAACGGTTTCGGTTAACAGATATCTGTTTGTCACCTGAATTTTTAAATATGTCAGCTTAAAAATTTACCTCTGTGTGTTGATGTGGAGGCAAACCTCTTAACTTTGCTCGTGTCTCGTTTCAGGTGGTGTGCTGAAGGTGGAAATTTGATTTGCTGTGACTTTTGCCATAACGCCTTCTGTAAAAAGTGCATTTTGCGCAACCTGGGTCGAAAGGAGCTCTCGACTATCCTGGATGAAAATAACCAGTGGCACTGCTATATTTGCCATCCAGAGCCTTTATTGGACTTGGTCACTGCGTGTGACAGTGTCTTTGAAAATTTAGAACAGTTACTTCAACAAAACAAAAAAAAGATCAAAGTTGAAAGTGAAAAAAGTAAAATATATGACCATACAGTCAAGTTTTCTCCAAAGAAAAATAATGCAAACTGTAATGGTGAAGAAAAAAACCTAGATAATTCATATTCAGGTTCACTAACATACTCTTATAAAGCACTAATGGTGCCAAAAGACTTGCTTAAGAAAACAAAAAAGCTGGCTGAAACTACAGCAAATCTCAATTCTAGCTTTGTAAGCTTTTTGAAAAACGCTGCAGAAAATGTAGAAATAAGCCCAACTGTGCAACTATGTCAGCTGAAAGCTTTTAAATCTGTGCTGGGTGACATGAAAAAAGCTCATCTGGCACTAGAAGAAGGTCTGAACATGGAGATTCAAGCACTGAATGTTAAAATCAAAGACAAAAATACCAAAGACAAAAGAACTGAGGTTAGATCAGAAAAAAATGAGGTGAAAAAAGATAAAGGAAAGGAACACGTGGCATTAAAAGAGGATGGCCCTCTACAGATGCCGAAAAAAGTCGTATCAGAACAGGCTGACAGTGAACCCATGGATCAAAGTGTTCCAGCAGTGGAACAGACTGAGAACAAACCCACTTCTGGGGAAGAGAAAAAGTCTGGCAGAAACGAAGAACCTCAGTATGAACCGAACAGTACAGAGGCTTTGGACATGGATATTGTGTCCATTCCCTCATCTGTTCCTGAAGACATTTTTGAGACTCTAGAATCTGCTATGGAGATTCAGATGCCATCAGATGAGCAGGACACTGGAAATACAGGCACAGATCATGAGGCTCTAAATTCAAATACAAAATCGGCCACTCCTGTGAAAGATGCCAAAGGTAGTAGCAAGTTAAAATCATCGGCGAAAGGAACAAAAGAACTGATTGTAAAATTGACTCCTGTTTCCCTCTCAGAGGCTACAGTTAAAACTGAAGATCGAGGCAACAGCTTAGAGAAGGAAAACAAAGACGTTCATGTAAAGCCTAGGGCAGAAAACTGTGATCCTGTGAAACAAAACCACAGTGCTGGCAGTGAACCCTCCACGGAGAACGAGGCCGCGCCTGTGGAGGAGTCTGATCTGCGGCGGTCGCCGCGCGTGAAAACCACCCCGCTGAGGCGCCCCACGGACATGAGCCCTCTGTCATCCGGCTCAGAGGAGGACAGCAACGACCCGAGCAGCGAGAAACGCAAGGGAAAACCAGCCAAGCAGCCCCGGAGGAAAAACGAGAAGAGAAATCCTTCAGACGGCGCTGCTGATGACCCCAGCCCCGACAACCTTTCCAAATCCAAGAAGCCATATGTTGTGGATCAGAGCTCGGATTCTGAGGAGATGCCAGCTGTTCTTAAAGAGGCAGGGATGATGAGTCGCAGCTCCTCAGACATTGACAGCAATAGTGAAGCACCAGCAAATGATCAGAAGACTTCAGGGTTTCCGAAGAATCAACCGGTCAAGGATGAAAATGGAAAGCGAAAAAGGAAAAGTTCCAGTTCTGGTTCAGATTTAGATGCTAAAAGAGGCAAATCAGCTAAAAATGCCGCTGCCGCTAAAAAGAAGCGGCAGAACTATTCGGATTCTTCAAACTATGATTCTGAGTTAGAAAAGGAGATAAAAATGTTGAGTGAAATTGAGGCTGCGAAAAAGCCTAAGAAAAAATATTCACAAAAAGAGGATAGTTATGATTCCTCTGAAGAAGAGCAGAGGAAGAAAGTAAGCAGTAAAAGAAAGGTAAATTGGAAGAAAAAGAAAGGTAAATCTTCTGAAGATGATGATGTTGAAAAGTCTTCCCCAGAGAAGGAAATGAACCATTCTTCTAAAGATAAAAAAGTGGGTAAGAGGTTGTCTGCTAAGGAAAAGATAAACAGGAACTCAAAAGAAAAATCCGCAAAGGGAAAACATGATGAGTGTTCTGATGTTGAGAAGTCTTCATTGGAGAAAGAGGAAAGTTCTCCTGAAGGTAACAAAGAGAAGGATTTGAAAAAGAAAAAGGCAGAAGAAGATTCTTCTTCAGAGAGCACTGAGAAATCTGCAAAGAAAGAGCACAAGTTTGAGTCTTCGAAGGACAGACTCAAGAACAAGAAAGGATCGGAAAGCAAAGCGAAGAAATCTGAAAAACTGAAAAAGAAAAGTTTCAAGAAAGAGCAGGATGATTCCTCGTCTGATGGTGACAAGTCCTCTCCAGAGAAAGGAAGTTGCAGTTCTTCTGAAAACGACAAAATTAAAAAAGAACCTATATTTACAGAAAAGAGAAATTTGAGAGAGAGAGTACCTAAAAGAGTACACACTGATTTATCCTCTGATACTGAGAAATCTCCCCAAAAAGAGGAGAGCTCTTCTGAAGATGCCACGCAGCGTAAAAAACGGACTGAAACTAAAGAAAAGAAAAAAATAAGTCACAAAAAGAAAATTTCCAAGAAAGAACAGAATGATTCGTCCTCTTCTGATGAAGAGTCTTACGAAGACAGTAAGAAAAAGACTAAAAGAGGGCCAGTGAAAGAAAGTAAAAGGGGTAGCTTAAAAAAGAAAGTGTCAAAAAAGAAAGTGGTTGTCACTTCCACTTCCTCATCTGATAAGGAAGAAAATGATGAGCAGAATTCCACGGGCGATGGAAGCAGCGACGAGCAGAAGATCAGGCCAGTGACTGAGAGCTTGATGCTGTCTGCTGGTGCAGGATTCTGTCAGTCATCAGGTGTGCAAAAGATGTCATGTACACCTATTATTAATGTGCTAATGGAGGAATTTTGTAAGATTTGGGTAACATTTAATAATCCAGAAGGGAAAAATCTTCATCAGTTGGTAATAACACTTTTAAATATTTGCAGCCAGTTAGGTGTTCTGATGTCGATTTGGAAGCACCTGTTTTGAGGTTCCCTTTCAACACAAACTATCCTGTGATTCTAAAATTGCATTATTTCAGTTTGTGCAGCTTGACCCTTGAGGAAAAAAGGATGTCCCTGTAAATGGAGAGGCTTGAGAAGCTCCAGCAGGTGTTGCTTTGGAGCTCAGCTTTCCAAAGCCCAGTCCTCGCTTTGCCTGCCAGGGGCTGCTTTAGCAGGAGCTGGAGTGAAGGAGCGGATAACCCAGGGAACTCAGATTTGTCACCTCCTGGTTATGCACTGGAGATGACTCTGAAGGCCTTTGGCACTGCAGGAAACGTTTAAAAATCAAGGAGATGATTTCTGTGCCTCACAAGAGCCGTGTAGCCGTAGGAGAGCTGGTGTGGCTTACAGAAATCTGTCATTGCTTACTGCTT
This sequence comes from Myiotriccus ornatus, assembly GCA_036023395.1. NCBI lineage: Eukaryota > Metazoa > Chordata > Aves > Passeriformes > Tyrannidae > Myiotriccus > Myiotriccus ornatus. Next base: position 17,250,613 of record JAYRBT010000156.1, read on the forward strand.
TCATGGCAAGTTGAAGGGTAACAATTATTTTCCTTGCCAAGGCAGAATTACTTTGTCAGTGACCTGAAGATTTAGGAAATTTAGAAAATTCAGAACCACTGTGTTTCAATACTTAGTTTTAAAGAACTTTAAAAAAGAGGGCAGTTTTCACATCACGCAGACGTAGACATGTTTTTAATAAATGAATTTTCAACCAGGAAAAATATTTGCTGTTTTAGTTACCACGACTGGTAAACTGTTCACTGTTTGTTTTTCTTCTAATTATGTTTCACGGAACTTTCTGTACTTGACTTTAACTGTTGGCTCAGATACAGTTGTTTGCCAAGCTGCAGCTAAACCAGAAGTGAATAAAACTACAATATGTTTATGAAGATACAAGGGGGAATGGCTTCAATCTGAGAGTAGGTTTAGATTAGATACTAGGAAGAAATTCTTTGGTATGAGGGTGGGGAGGTCCTGGCACAGCTTGCCCAGAGAAGCTGTGGCTGCCCCTCGATCCCTGGAAGTGTCCAAGGCCAGGCTGGACGGGGCTTGGAGCAACCT